>JAHZNH010001511.1:0-20338 GCA_027744355.1 Tyrannoseira gladiata
AGAGTATTGACCTGGCTTGAACAATGAGAAGACGAGGGAATGGTTCGGCTTTTAGCTCACAGCTGCCCGCGTTCATCGAGCAAAATCACACGTGATAAAATCTTGTTTTCATTTTCATACGTCGTGCTCACTATTGAAAAGTTCATATGCAACTTGATCCTTTGAACGAATGTGACCTTGCAAAATACTTCCCCGGAAGGAGGAATGTGTTTGTGAGATTGGCGGAGGTGCGGTGGAGTTCATTCAATGTTGACAATGACAATGACCCGACCGAGACACAAAACTGAAGCAAAGTGTCAGACAAAGGTCAACGCTCGTATTTACTACATTCATTTAAAATGGCTATACGACTGCTATTTGATAGGTTCATTGTGTTGCGGTGTAGGATTTCAAATTTATGTTTTCGCGCCAAGTCAATACTCTTCTTGGTTGCGGTAATGCATATTTACACTAGAAATTCCAATCTGGTGACGTCGTCAGTACTGACATTGAAATTGAATCATGATAGTAATTATGTTTATCTTTTAATGTCGAGGAATGATAAGAGCCTCAGTCACCGCTGAAAATCCAGTATTTCAGATGATATGGATTTCGATATTTGTGATTTCTTTCGCCGTTATTATACGTCTAGCCCATAGCTAAGCATTTTGCGCGGATGATAATGATATTATGGATTTATATAGAAATAAATGAATGAAAAGTTTGTCTTCATCCAATTTAAATTTCCCCAAAATACCAATTAAGAGAGAGAAAATAATGTCTTCTTTATGTGTTTCGCCATCGACGATCGGAAAAGGAAATTGAGATGAATGAATAGCGGAGCCGTGGCCTTATTAACATTTCTTGGGCTTATGTTGGAGCCAGAGATTTTTTAAGCTTTTAAATGCATTAAGCCACTATGAAAGATGCCTGGGAAACATCCACCGAACCTTTCGAAAGCAATGAAATGCGATATGACAAGATTTTTTTTCTGAATGCTCTATTCAATTAGCTTCTGTTCAGTTCAAATGACTGAGGACAAAAAGGCGCTCAAAGTCAAGATCCTCATTTAGAGTTCACACATTTAAAATGAACTCGGTTGTTACTTAAAAATGTGAAATGAATTACTTGTTTCATCCAAAGTCCCGAATAGATTATTCACCTAACTAAATAATTTTGTAGCGTTCTTTCTGCTTAGTATGCCGACTTTACTTCTCCGGGGTCATTTAAGACATGAAACGTCCAGTGCGTTTGTCGCAGCTTCGTAAATTAAGGGATGGAGATGTGTCTTATATTTTGCAGGTTCCAAATCCGTGCGGAATATTTACTTGATGACATTCATGATGACTACTTAAGAGTTGAAATTTTGAGAAAGATCATCATACTGAGTTTTTGCGCAGATTGATTACTCCCATTATGGTCTTGTTATGCTACACATGCCGGTAAAATTATGTTGTGTGAGGTTAATGTTCGGCACGTGTAAGCATTTGCGAGAAAAATAAGTCCCCCGGCGGAAGAAACTTGTATCATTTCTAACGACTCTCGGGAGATTTTATAGCTGTGCATAAACAGCTTCACGTGTTTGTATCATTCAATCGGACAAACATATTCATCGGCATCATCTTAACGCTATGAAGTTAGGTTTACTCTTGATGAGTTGTGTTTGGAATGGACATTACCAAGGCGAACGTTAAACAAACTCACTGAGGTAATAAAATTGAAATATGGGTGAAATAACGCATTAAAAGCATCCTGTTGATTGATGTATCTAGATGGTTCGGTAGGTAGGGCAACACACATCTCTCGCCATATTCGTATTCTGCCTGTGGGATCACATCAATTCAATAGGCCATTTAAAGACTGGCGCTCTAACAAGTTTGCCAGTTGAAGGATGCGAAATGCAGTCCACTTATTAATCATGAAATGATGAGCTTTATGCTCCCTATCAAAATTTTATGAAGCAGGAAAATGTGTATGTAGTTAAAGCTGTTTTTGATAAGAGCAAGGATTCTGTTTTAATCACCACCATTACACTAGTTGGCCAACGATATCGCATTTCCTGGAAACATTCTGAGCTAACTGAGCTATAGCTCAAACTAGACTGACGAAGATGTCAAGAACGCATTACACGAAATTCATCACAGCCCATCCAGGTTTTATCATTGATTGATTTTGACATTCCAGCTAGCTCTATGTCAGGTAACTGAAACGAGAATATATATCTTAGAAAAAATTACGTAATATAATTTTGGAATTTGCAATATAGAACGTAAGAAGCCGCATTATGCCATGCAAAAAAATATTGGCCAATAATGGTTTCATATCTCTTAATGATGCTAATTAAACATTGGAAAATGTTCTTTCCTAACGTTGATAAACTTTAATGGTAATTTAGTCATGACTGATGCTACGCATAATTGAAACATGTCAAAATCATATTACAATTCCTAACATTTTCATTTCAGCAGATAAAATTATGCAATCAAGAATGTGATTTTTACAGTTTTCTGGCCGTTAAAATCCGATCAAGGTCCCATATTTAAAATATTTCAGCAATTTCCTCCGATATAAAAAATAAGTTCAGTATGGGGAGAAGCTTTGACGAAATCTTAGAGAATGTTTTTAACTACTGAAGGTTAAAATCATTATTCTTTTTATTCTGATCGGAGCTTGAAATCCTTTAATTTAAATCCACGTGACAACATCATTATAATTATTTTCATCAACATATCACACAAGAGGATCTTAAATGTACGAAATAAATAACAAAACATTTTCATGCTTGAACAAAATACATATTAACTCCTTTTTTCCTACATACACATCTCATAAATATACGTAGCTTATGTTGAGAATGCAGTGGTGAGCTTGAATTACAATAAAAAATTTTTGGCAAGTATTTTTTCCTCAAGCAGTACGTAGTGCTGTGAACGCTTCGAACTCAAGTCCGAACTTATAAATACACAATCATTTCCGCAATAATACTTAATACTATTACTACATCATCAACATGTGTGTGCACAAAAAACAATTACGTTAGTTGGCAAACCATACAATTTTTAGTATCATTGCTTAATCCATTCAAGTATGAAAATAAACGCGATTTGCGTAAAATCCAACTCTAATTACCCGAATATATGCAGAAACTTGCATGTTAAGTATTTTCTAGTCAGATGTCCACAAATAAATAAATAGATAAATAAATTACAGATTTTGGCCAACATTTCCTTCTCGTTTTTAGAATTCTTTTCCTATACTTTGCGTAAATTAATTAATTACCTAATCTATCAAATCTAACATGATTAACTACTAATAGAATTCCTCTGAAATATATTTCCTGTTCCAAAAAACGCTAAGCTAATTTTACAACAATATAAAAGAAGAAAAAAGTAAATGCGATGCATGCGAATACTGCTGAGATTCAATGGTTGCTCGAAAGAGACGAGCCGGTATGGTTCATATACTTTGTTGCAGCGTTAGCGTGCGAAGTTAATGATGAATCACTTTGACATATAACCTAGCCATAAGCATTCAATTTTTTTTGCGTAACATTGCAGATTCTTATTATCTTGACAAAAGCGTAATCGATTCGTCGTCTAGAGAATAACGCAGCCACAACAACAACGTTGAGGGTAGTCATCAATATATACTCTGTTGTCAAGTCCATAAATATAGTAAGATCCTTCGTGATTCTTCCAGCGGTACTCTAAGGTCGTAATAGGAACTACTCGAACTTGATGGCGCTGTTCAAAAGCAGAGTGAGATTTCAATAATTGAATAATTAGTTCCGTTGGAATTAAAATATGAGCTTAGCTGATACTCATGAGTGACCAACCTGAGCCAGAAGCAACGCATTCGATGAGATTTGAAGGTGCTCGCTAATGAGTTGAGCAGATGCCATGGCTAGAGTTTCGTCTGACACGATGTCGGATGGAAGGGGTGCAACACGAATGCCCGTTTCCTCAATCCCAATTTGCCCATCAGCCTGCCGCAGGAGGTCGTGGGGGACTTCATCGCCACCAGTGATGTACTCTCCCACGTTTACTTTCCTATGACACAAAATAAAATATAGCCTAGTTTGAAGAACATTTAATTTGGCCATGCCAAAGAACGATTTCTGAATATTCTTGTGTGCATTTACCACGAAACGGTGAGCTGAATATAGCATTTCAACTGGCCGTAGGAATCACACACTGGACACGCTACACGGCCTTTGGTGCCACACCGATTGCAGTCTTGGCGTCCATGACCGTGGGATGAGCTTCCACAAACAATGCACCGCTCTCGAGATTCCGAGCCCAAGCCCCAGCCTTCCCCTTGGCAGGCAAGGCATCTGGTGAAACCTTTCCCATGGCAACTTGGACATGCCATAGTTCCACTTCCTATAAAAGTACAGGATTAAATAATTTTTTGCTTGATTTTGAAGTCTAGGTTTCATATTCATAAGAATCTCATCAAGTCTCAACTTACCCCTGCACCTATGGCATGGCTTAACTGATGCGGTGTGTGGAACCTATACATTTCCAAACGAATTTCCCTTTATATTGGAAGTGTTCCAAAGCAGATAATAATTAATCCTTCAGCAATAATTTAACTGTACCTCAATGACTTTGACTTCTGAACAGAAAGGCTTAGCTGGGGACGCCGGAAGATCCCAGGGCGAAGGGGCTGCACCCTGGTCGGGTCCGTCAGCGTCGCCACCAACATGCGGAGCCCATGCCCATCTTGCCTCCCGTTTTTCTGTGAATGTCTGCAAAACGTACTAAGAAATGGAAAAAAATAGGATAAAAAATTCTTTATGGAAGTTTTTCTCCAGTCAAATTAGTGCAAGCAGATTCATATTATATCTTACGTGGTAAGCACAGTTCTGGCGTATGGACGTAACAGACATGTTTCGGGCTGCCCCAGCACCCCAACAGCAATGATTTTTCACGTACGCCAGGAGAGCTGCCCGGGCTGCTGCCTCGCTAACCTGAAAGCAGGAAAAACCATCATTTTCCTCGTGAGCAGGAGAAAGTACGGCATAAAAAGGCATGCATGAGTGAAAAAGGAGTGTCATGTGCCTATCTGTTCAAAACCTCAAAACTCTCCTATCTGGGGCATTGTAATACATCCATCCAGAATCTAAACATGGATGACACGACACACACACTTTACGAACTCTTTGGTGATGACAGGTTCTGTTTGAGCCAAATTCGCCAGCATGTTCACATGCACTACATCAATCCGTTTTAATGTGCGGTAAACACGTCGTTTTAACTTTTGTTTTTGCAAAGAAAACTATAATAAACTCTTGTAGCACCCTTTTCCTTTTTCACATGTCATGTTGTTACCACATTTTTACGTGAAACGCGTGTTTTTCTTAGAACTTACTTGACAGGAGTGAGGAATCATGGTTCGCAGGCTGTATTCTGGATAGGGAGCCCACGTCCCCAGCATCTGCTGCTCTGGGTCCACAGCTCCAAAGTCTCCAACACATGGTTCAGGTGGTGGCACACAAACTACGAGGAAGGAAAAAAACAGAAGAAACATCATGATTCTCATCCTTTCACACTGCGTCCTTCTTTTGCGGAAATATATTGCGCTTGTATGCATTTTTTATTGCCCCTCATTATAATTTTTTCCCCTACTGATCCAAATACCCAAATTGAAAGTCTCGCCGCGAACAAAAAAAACCTCGCTGCAAGTCCTTTCCAATCCAACTCCAAACTTTGTCGACAGCATTTGCAAAAAAAATGTAAGAAGAAGTGTAAGTGGTTACTTTATTAGCTTGTGACCAAAGAAACCTCTACATAACTCAACTCGGAAACAAATTTATTGGCATGTAATGTAATGCTTTGGAGCACACACATAAAGGAAATGGCTAACAACGAGGGATAACCTATCAGAATGATTCCCGACTCTGGACTCTTCTTCCTTTACACTATTTAGGTTGCTTTAGTCCCTCCACTTTTTTTGCTGTCGTCTTCGAAAGAGAAATTCAAGCCATAAATTTTATGCCTTTATTAGATTTTTTCTGGTATATATGGTCAATAGCACCATTCCATTTTATTATCCGGTCGGTCGGAAGCATCTCACATTTATCATACGTGAATGTGTGCAGCTATCTTTATAAGGATCCACGTGAGATATCTCTAGTTCTCTTTTTTCTATTCACCCCAGATATATAGAGTATGCTCCCCGGGCACAAAAAAATCCCCAAGACGATTGATTCGAGTTTTTTGTTGCTGGAAATGTGACTTTATTTATGAATTCAGGCTCCATCCGATCCTGAGGGAAATGACTACCCCGTATTTTTTCCTTCGTTGACAAAAAATAAAAGCCGTAAATGAGACGGGGAGAAAATTATGTAAAAGTTTGGGGTAACTTCTCTCCCGCCAAAGAGAAAAAAAGTGGACGTGGCCCCACTGATACATTTAATAATTTCCAGTCTGCATTGCGGATCAATTGGAGAAAGTAAGAAGTAAGTAATTGTTGTAGTGGTGGTTGGTTAAACTGACCTGCCGGTTCCTTTGATAGCACTCATTCTTGTCTCATCTACACTCTACTTGTAATACTGTTATTCGGGATTTTCTAACAATATAGTGCCTACTTACTTACTTCCGTTCATTTACCAGCGGGATCGATATGAATGATCCGAATTTGGGAAATGGTAAAGTTTTCACGGACTCATCTTTAGCTGATCACCGCTAAACGGAAAAAAATGTTTTATTATGGGGAGAGAATGCCAAGCTGTTTGGCAAAGAGGATGACTTTCTCCGATCAACTATTCCCGCAAAAAGCAGCCCAAAAGTACAACACTTATGATATGGGAATTTTTTTGTCGATAATTCACCCCCGAAAATGAAAGTAAAAAAGGTTGCACATCCCTAAAACAACAAGAAAGTACTTATAAGTACCTACTTCTCATTGGTAAGTGAGTGCTGGGGGATGGTAGCAACTTTCGGGGGAAATGATAATGTTGGATCAGAGGAGAAGAAAAAACCACTTTGCATAAATGTGGTGATGTGTCTCCCCATAATAATCCTCTCGCAATGTTCCCCTCTCCTCCGGGGGGACTTGGGAATGGTGGCAATCAACCAAGTGTAAATGAAATATTTGATGGGAATATCTGACTCGACTGCTAGTTTGGAAGTTGTATAATCGGAAAAATGGAGAGAGAGAGCGTGCAATTTGCAATGAGAGCAAGTACTAAAATATTGTGGGACATTAAGTTCATTATTCTAGGGAGGAATGAAAGGATTATATTATTTTGGCTTACCAGCATCAAACGAGAGATCTTCGTAGCCCGCAACCCGCTCGAGAATTTCCATCGGTGGCGCCGAGGGTAAAAGGTCCCCATCTTCACCTGAAAGTAGTGATAGAGAAAACTATCGTCAGAGGATATTTTTGTTGACAGTGATGCCTTGATAAAATTTCATTAGGTGATATTTCATCGGCTGAAATGAAGATAACGATTCGGCGATGAAAATGATGGGGAGGATGAAACCAAAGACCAATGACGAGATCTGAGTAAGTGTAAGTAGCGCGAACGGAGGAAATAAATAAACTGTAATACACTCTACTGAGCTGACTTAACTATTTCAACATGCAAATTTATTTTGTGCCCTGAATCAGAAAATTTTCGGCGGTACATACTTAGTCGTATAGTATTCCATTTCCTTCTCCAATCCTAAAAATAATAATAAAAAGGGTGCTTGTGTGAAAGTCATTAATAAAAATGCTGTGAAGTCGTGAAGCCCACATAGTGACTTTGGTTGTCATCGCACTAGTCGACTAATCCAAGTCAAAATCTACCATTTGGATCCCCGCCTTAGGTTCGTCCTCATCTCCCCAAAATATTAATATGGATAACGATAACCTTACAAAACATTTTATAGGGACGATATCCCAAGGAAAAAGAAATGAATATTTCGTTGTTGTAATCTACTACCTAATTAAGTACTCTACTCTACTCTACTACAACTACTATGATCAAGCAGAGATTGTGTTATGTTCGCAGACAATGTTATCATTCATCAAGCGACTTGATTTTTTTCCTCTGACTGAGTTCATTTGCGAAAGCCGTTGTTTTTTCCGCCTAGTAATAAATAAGCCGTGGGATCACGAATCGGATCCAGGATGTGATGGTCGATTCACTTGGAGGAAACGAAGATGGAAATCTTTGTTTTCCTCCTTATATCAGGAATGCCTTTCAGTGGTTGGAGGAAATTCTCTCAAGTTGGGTAACAAACCTTCACCATATGGGTAAGAATAATAGTCGTGGGATGTAAACACACGAAAACAAATTTTCGAGCTAAATACATTTACTTTGAAAGCTTGAGTTAGTAAATATGCCTATTAGATATGAATTTCATTCTGTTATTGAAAATATTTATGGCGGAGAAAATAGGACACAGTATGGATACATGCATGCATGCGTGCGTGGATGTTTGGATTTGAGCGGAGGAATTATGGAAAACCTCGGATGATGGAACATGACGCATTTCCAAAAAACAATTTTTTCATGGGATTAGATAACACCCGGGAGTAGATAGGGAAACCCGCGCGAGGAACTTGGATTTATCTTATTCCTTGGGACATCCAAGAGTAATGAATGGGTGTACACAAGTTACTTATCATCATCAATATCAAGTGAGGAATGAATCCCTATGAATGGGTGGAACCATACTGAAGTACGAGTATTAAATACGTAGCTCGGTTCAATTTTCTAGTGATCATGATCGCTAATCATCATCACCACCGGGTGGAGTAGAGAAGCGACACGAAAATTTCGAACTTAAATATAAAGAAGCGTAGGAATTTTCCCACATGTGATGGAGAAGTCAGCGCCACTTAATGCTCAGATTCTTCGTTGGAGTTCTATACGCCCATGCTTCATTCGCGGAGACAAGGTAGGTCTTAACTCAAGCAGTGCAGCTTGTCTAAACACAGCATTTTAAACTTCACCATAATGTTTACACCACGTCAACATATTTCATAGCCTCAAAAATGCGATAATAATAAAGTGAAGGGAGAAGAAGAATGCTTTCCTAGCGTGAATGATCATCATGATGAGCACTCTCCTCATCAGAGCAAATGTCAGCGGGGAATTGAGAAGCACGTAGATAGATAGAGGCGTTCTTTCTTCCACGCCAGATTTTTTTTCAAGCAGTAAAAGCTGAGGCAACGGGAGAGGCATGAGCGTGCGAATATGAACGTAACCTATAAAAATTTTGCTTTAGGAGAGCGTACTTATTCTCAGGCGATGAGATGAGATCGTTGTCGATTGATAAGATAATCTGACTTTCTTTACAACGTAAACAATTAGCGGGTCGGATCGAAAAAAGATTGAATTCTTGGTGCTCGAAACGAAGAGTTCGGAAGTGAGTTCATATTCCCCCTCCCGATCTGATTGCCATCGATCCGGCGAGAAATGAGAGGACTGTAACATAGTGGGTTCAATTTCAACCAGGCTGAGAGCCAGCGAGCGAGCGAGCGATCATTGTCCATTTGAGAATGGGAGATGAAAAGTGAGGAGGAAGTGTAAGTTCATGGGGCAATTTGTGTCATTGGCATCAGCCTCGTACGGTCTACCGACCAGGAGTCAAATGAAGCATGTATGTGGAATTCCTCCTGAATTAAATCTACAGAGGGAGGGATATTTCTACGAAATAGAAGTACTTAATTTGATACAATATATTTATTATATGTAGCTGCTCTTTACCCGCGAAATCTGGGTCTCCATAGTGTCTCGTGTGCTTGCTCCGCTGTAGAGCACGGGAATGTAAAATATACGCTCCAGATTCATCCGCCCGCGAAGAAATATCAGCGGAGCCGAGAAACTCGCTGTTCTTCTTTCTCCGGAATCCACCACCTTTCTTATGACAGAATTCAATGCGAGCCTTCGCTCTCTCACTGCGTTGACCCCTTTGCTTCATTCGGACCGGGAGTCGGAGTTGGAATAAAGTGGAGTGTGGATTTTGGAGAAAAGAAGATGTAAAATTGTTGGATGAATACGAAATACGATCTTCTCCTTTTTTTATTTCCGGAGCGGTGATGGTGGACACTACCAATTTCAGTGGCAGCCGCACGAACCGTACTGACTTACTGCTTTTTATTTATTTCTACTCACTCCTTGAATATTTTATGACCTCTCACACCGACTTAAGATGTGTTCCGCCATTGAGGTTTGGTTTGGCTTGGCTTTGACGGCCTCAGCGGCATAAAAATTTCTTGAGGAAGAATGAGAATCTCTATTTCTCCTCGTGGTGTAGTGTGTACACGTCAGCGGGAGAAGGATTAGAATCCGATTCGGATTCTGAGAAGAAACACGCTAGAGACAACAAAGACACAGATGCACAACCACAGCCAATTTATTGTGAACGAAGCAAACCCTCACTCAACTTGACTCCTACTGAGCTTGCTTGTAAACTTCGGTTTTTTTTCTATAAATTAGTTTCTCTCACTTCCTCATCTTCAATCTGCGGAAAAAAGGTAGGTCTATCAAGATTCGAAGGGAAATATAAGACTGAGTCGTTAATTGAACTCCTTTGTGTCCATTGCGAAAACCAATATATAAACAAATGCGGAGTGAGTGGAAAAGTTCTTTGAGCGCACAGTCGGTCGTTGGGCTTAGCGAGAGAGGAGGAAAACAAAGTTGGTTCTTTTTCGAACATGCGGAGTTATCAAGAGTCAGCGGAACACTAAAAACTTCCTCCACCGCAGGAAAGAATTTTGTTTGATAGAAAATGTTTGGAGATGCTTGGGCGCAAAAGGTAATGCTCAAAAGGCAAAGAGATGGGAGTTGCGAGATGATCGTGAAGATGCTGCGAGTGAGTGAGTGGGGAGCTTTTCCGTTGTTTATCTCCCTTAGCTTGAGGCTCCGGGAAAAGAGAATGCCTTATGGTGGAATATGAAGAACACATTTCTTCGCGGACCTATATTTTTTGCGGATTGAAAAAAAATTATTGCGCTCCAAAAAAAAAAATATTCATTAGAACTTCTAGATCCAGAAAGTAGAACGAGTCGGGTCGTCGAGGGGGAAAGTGATCTTTATGATTAAGAACTTCATGGAGTCAGAAAATTTCCTAAAAATTAATCATTCGCATTAACAGTTTGCTAGCTTAAACTGGGCTAATAAAAACAAAAAAATACAATCCAGTGCTTAAACCTTTGATGATTTTTGGAGTCATGAAGTGCTTATATTTAACAAGGACTTTTGAGCTGCCCATGTATGTCCTATTGACCAAGAGACAACATTTTCAAGGAAAACTTTCACTTGGAAGAGAATCCGAGATTTGGGAGTAAAAATTAACGACTTTAGTTCCATATAACCCCGAGAACGCAAAAGAAACTGGATGTTGAAAAAACCTGCTAATAGGCGGATCTTCAACTCCGTAACTCCATTGAGCGCGAGGCGACATTGTTGTTATATGGAGCCATCTTTCACAAACGCTCATTGTTGCGGGTTACATATCTTACTGCTGGTTTCTAACTCGTGAGTAACTACTTTTTATTATGTGGCAATGACAATGTAGCGATGTGATTACGAGTGGAAGCGCTTATTGAACAAGTTGAAGATAAGGAGGAGGATGATCTTCCTCGGAATATCCCAACGTTTTCTTGGAACATCCGCTCCACTCCACTCCCAGAGCAAAAAAAAAATGTAGTCATTTTCATTACATTATTACGGAAACGCAAAGTACTCATTCCATTCAATTCATTTTTATTCATGGGAGCAGAACTTCCAATTGAAAACTTGAAGTCTGGAAAGAAATTGTTCTCATACTATTTCGTAATGGAGACAAAGAGGAGAAGTTGAAAGACTTGGGGAGATGAAAAGGACAATGTGGAAATCCCATAACTTTCCCTTGTTGGTTACATCCACGACCACTGCCTGCCGCCAATAAAAAGGAACGTAATTTAAAAACCATGCTTGGTGGTATAAAGGGGGTCAAACCAAAACTCAAGCTGGGGTGCGGGAAAAGTTGTGGTTTTAACAACTATAATACTACCATTCGGGAATAGCTACAACATAAAAATGACTTGGAAAAGAAGTTTGTAATGGAAATAGCTCCTTTCCGGAATGATGAAACCCTATAAACTTTCGTCGTTTGTTTAATCATGGAAGGAGAAAGGGAAATAAGTTTTAAAAAAGAAAACCTTAACAACAATTTCCGCGAAAAACAGATTAGTGGATAGAGATAGTGGAAAAGTTGCAATTGCTGTGAGGTTGGTTGTCCGCAATAAATGAATATTGTTGCTGGGAGCAACTTTTCCCCGAAAGTTGTGCATGTGCATGCACATATGCAAAATAATAAGTGCTGTGAGGGTAGATGGAAGCAGGCTCATGTCTAGTGTGCAGTAAAGATGGGATCATGTACTTAATGTGGATAAAATTATGACATGGCGGGAGAGGAAGAAATAAGCCTGGCAGTATTCTGCAAGCAGAGCATAAGCCACGCCAAATGTCAAGCGGATCCCATAAAGCTCTGAGGATAATGCGATCATATCACTCGAGTTGAAATGATCTGGGAAACGATTTCGAAGTTGGGAATTGGGATGAGCCCTAGAAAATGGCTGAAGTGGTTGGTAATATCAATTGACCGACAAAGTGCCTCAGAGGAATTGCAAGTATCCTGGGGAATAAGGTCCCTCCTCTATTCAATTTCACTTTTCCGGGGCAGATAACTTGCCCCAAGCATTGCTGTAATTATTTCAGCACGAAACAAGGCCATAAGCATATCGTCATCCTCGTTATCCCATGGAAGCGTCCCAAGCATGAAGCAAGTTATGAATTAGTAAAAGCATTATCGCGTGAGCTGAGGAATAAGCTTTAAAGTGGAGCAAAGACATGATTTACCTCGTCAAAACGATGGTGATCCGGAAGGTTTGGAATGTTTGGGAAGCATGTTAAAATCATTAAAAAGACATGAATATATAAGTTAACCGCCCCTTTTGGATTCACCTTCTCATCACTCCAAATTTAATAAATGATGATGGTGATGATGATGATGATGTTAATGTGCTACATGGCTACTAAAATATATAAACCACGTGTATATGTGTGTGGGCCCGGAGAAGTGATGAAATAGTAAGTCTTCCCTCCGCAGACACCATTTTTCTCTCGTCGCCACTCTCATTTTACACTCGCTCAAAAGAATTCCCTAATTTTTTTCGGGAATATTCTGAATGGCGGGGCTGTTACGGGAAATGAATTTCCGGGAAAAGGGACTTTGAACAGAATGAAATAACTCAAAAGAGAATGATGACGATGATGTTGATCCTGATCCAGATTGTGGATCGTGGCGTGACACGAGATAGATAAGCGAAATTACTTATTTTGGAAATGTCTGCGGGAAACCAGTCCACTGCTTAAGTTACCGCGGAAGGAAGACTCCCATGCATGTTGTACCTTATCACAGTGAAAGGGAAAGTTTGGAACATTCATAATAATGCATTGTGCAATATTGCCTCCCAGGACAGTTTTATTGCCTTCCTTTGACAAATTAACGAGCTCTTGCCTTGCACAAAACAAACACTAGAGGCAGGTGGCCCGCTGTGATGGATGTAATTAATTCTGTGCTGACGATGAGGCAATGATCATCTTAGATTCCTTTTCCTGGTGCATGCGGGAGTGAATGAGTGGGAAGCTTGCAATTTATCCTTCATTTCTTATCATTAGCAATAAGTGCTACCGGATTCTTCGGCAAAAATGCCAAATGATAATTTACGTAGTACATAGTGCTAAAACTAGATAGAATACAATAGTCGCTATGGATGGAATAGTGATCAAATTGAGCGGAAGGCCCTTAATTTTTTCCCCCAAAAAAAATCAGTTTACTTCCGAAATCCGACCCAAATATAAATTCTTTTCTCCTTACATTTCCTGCTTCTCCTCGAGCTGTACCTCGACGAGCCACGTCTAATCTTCTTGGACATGATTCTTCGGCTTTCTTCTTCCTCCTCGTCCTCATGTGTTTCCCCTTGTCCGGTTACATTTCCTCCGATGTCTTTGGCTTCCTCAGCATAATTATAGCTCACAATCAGATATGGTAGAAAGTAATGGAGTTCTCCTCCCTCCTTATCGAACAATTGTAATGATACAATGGCAATCCAATCCAACCAGAATAAATTTCCTTGTAAATGTACTCCTACTAGCAGGCATATTTAAAAGAATGCACCACAGCAGCACAAAGGCAAATCTTCACATGATATTTTTCTGGAGCAAAACTATTTACTATCGCCGGAAGTGAAATTACAGAAGTGACACAGCAACTACAACTACTACTAATACTACTGCTGCGATTGCTACTTTCACTCTTGTCTCCACATGACAAATGCATCCTGCTCCGAAGAAACGGGAAATGAGATGAGCGAAAGTAACTCAGAGGAAATAAAGAAGTCAGTGCAGAATGCAGAATCAAGATGAAGTCAAATGAACTAAAGTAAGTAAGTAAGTGAGTTTCGGGTGGCGCACGAAAGGGAACACAGCACGAATAAATTATGATAAAAACAGGAGTAATTTAACTTCAACTCTGACGAATTTATGAGATGTTTGATGTCTACATATCCGTAACTTATCTCTACCTCCTCGTCTCCTTCTGAGATATCCACACGACTCAAACAACAAATGTCAGTCTAGATTTTCTCCCTTTTTCTGATTTCATCGCCGCAGAGGAGGCGAGATCCGTAGCACATGTTTTCTGTATTACCTTTGCGCTTTTCTCGCATCCTCTTTAGATTATGGTCGAGAAAGGACTAAAGCCATATAATCCCGGTAACACTTGTTTTATGTGTCCGACCACGTCGCGTTCTGTCTGGCAGGAGAAGAAGTACAAAAACGATATGCTTCCTTTTTATTTCTCCCTGCCTTCTTCTTCTCGTCTTCCTTTATCAACCCATCAAGTGAGATCTTTTTTAAAGTTTTTTTTTCTCCTTCTTGCGTGTCGTGCTCGGATAGAACATTATGTTAGGGAAAATATGCTCCTATAATTTCTGCAAACTGTGGAAGTCGTTCACTACTACTCCTCCCGTTTTTTTCACATGATTTCGCCGAAAGCTTTTTGAGCGAAGAAGTATGAATCACAGGAGTGTCACGAAGTAATGCACGCATAAAAAAGCTTTTTTCTCTCCGATTTTAAAGAGATTCACACATGCAGCAGCTAGTAGCTAGTGTGCGAGAAGTACTTACGGGGAGGGAGTCGTCAGTACGGGCGACGATTTCAAATGGCATATTTACACACTGAAAGATCCCCTCGGCGTAAGGATGAGTACTACATACAGACATACCCTAATGAAAATTTCAAGAACGATTTGCCAAACCTCTAGCAAAAAGAGCTGGAACAGAAAACTAGGCATCTTTTTTTCTTGGAAGGAATCATCAATTTTGTTTGGACAAGTTTAAGTGCAGCATGCAGACAGACACGTCTCACCTTGCCCCGTGCTCCACCATCACCACCGTAACTTTTTCTCTTTGCTTTGGTCGCCCCTTTTAAATAGTTAAATCATGGGTGGTGGTGGTGGAATCATTGTTGGGTGAAAGTGGTACTTCCTTCTTCACTCCCAATTCAATGGATTTTTATTTTGTTGGCTAGCGGAGAGGACGAAACAGAAGTTGATGCAAATTTTCTAAGTGGGCATGAGTAGTCACTCTCTGTTTTTTTCGGACGAAAAAGGAAGCAATGAAACGAATAGGGATTTCCTCCTCATCCATTTGCATAATAACATCTCCTACAGTTGGGAGTCCCACAGAAGCTAGCTAGCTAGAAGCCGTGCTATTTTTTTGTGTGTGCAAGGAAACAAAACTTATTGCGTATAATAATGCATGTATTCTTGCATATTATTATTGCTCCTACTAAATCTTCATATTATGCTAGTGATAAGAGCTAGTTGCACACTATTTAAAATGACGGAAAAGAGTGTTATTCTGTAGTAAACTTTATTTTTTTCCTCTGTGCTCACACAATCGCAATCGCAGCCAGCAGAAGCGTGAATCTTTGCTGAGCGGAGATAAAAAAAAGAATGTCAGTGATTTTTATGCTTCACAGACATCTTCGTTTTTTTGTCGTGTCGTCGTGAGCGCAGAAGTTTATTTGGTGTTATGTTGGCAGGAAGTCCTTCCCTGTGACTTCACTGTCCGTGTGTGATTCATTGCCCTTTGCTCACTCGGTCTCTTTCACAGAGCCATTGTTTTCTGTAGTGGAGGTTGTAACTAGTCATAATTTTCCTCTATAAAAAATTTGCGCGACTATCGCTAAAAATTTTTATTCGGGGCAAATTAAGTACAAAATCTCTTCCTTGTGTCCTTCCCTATTATCTCACTTGAGTGAACTCTGAGCGGAGTGGCAAGGGTTTTTTTTTTCTTGCGCAGGATAATAAAAAATATGTAGTAGTTAGTGAAAAATTTCTTTGAGGAGGGATAATCAGGGAAACAGTCCGGAGCTGAAATATGGGCGGAAGAAATTAATGCTAATTTTTGTGGACTCGTTATCAGAGGAAACGTCTCCGATAAAATAGTTAGCTTTCTTAATGGCACATCGCTCTCTCTCTCTCTTGCTTCGAAAATGACAAAGCGCTTTTACTCTGTCCCATTAGTAATAACAGTGAAGCCTAACGATTCTCGCAGAATCCATTTAGGAGGAGACAGACATAAAAATAAATTGGAGATGGAGGGGATAAATTAATGAATTTGGGAGAACAAGCACCACTCCACAGACTGCAGTGTAGCAGACCGACTCACAATCACAATTAGATCTGCTATGTTTCAGTAAAGTTTGTTTATCGGAGTGGAGTTAGAGTCTCAAGGAAAAATTATGCTACTTTACATCAAATAATAAACAAGTACAAGTTGATAACTGTCCATCCATTGTACTCCCTAAATTTTCATTTCCGTTTAATCGTAACATATTATCCCTGTCCCCGGTGCAATGCCATATTGAACATTATTAGTGGTGGTAGTTGGTATTACTTCCAAAAAGAATTGTTCTGGGAAGAGAGAGAAGACTAAATAGAATGTGCAGATGGCTTTGACAGAAGAATTTGGCACAACAAGGCCATTCATAAAAAAGGCACATGCATATATACTCTCCGTATGTCCATCCCCACGAATGAGTGGATATTCAGGGGAAAATAAAATGAAGGAAAAGATGAACACAGTATTCTTCATCCTTTCACGTAGATACATAATTATTTTCATTATATATTCCCTGAAGTATCAGGGGCTGACGGAAGACAACAGAAACGAGACGCATGACATAAAGGGATGATGATGATGAGGATCATGAAGATGATGATGAGATGTGCCGATGAGTGGCACAAAACTGTGCAGATTAAAAAGATACTAGAGATGCTCGGAACAAGTGCGGAGAGAAAAACAGTGAAATATCATATCACCTCATCTCATTTCATCGCATTTATTCGGCAGCATTTAGCGAAAAAAAATTTGCTCATCATCATCGCATAACTATGGCTTTGCGTAACGAGCAAGCAAAATATTCTGGATTGAGGATGCCATGCTTCCAACTCTGCTCCTCTGTTTAATATGCTTTCATTCTGAGCAACAAAAATAAATTTTTCGCCTACAAGCTCCCAACCTAAACAGCTGCTTATTCAATACAGCTTCCCATTTTTTATTTATTTACTTATGACTGAATAATTTTTTCCCCATGTATGAAGCAATAGAACAATTGTTGTGCTGACAAAAGTCTTTTGATGACACGAAGAAAAAAAGTTCCGTGTTGAAATGAGCGAGCAATGAAGGAAAAAATGGAAGTTTACGGGAAAACGATACGTAAGGGGGAAAGGTATGCTGGGCGAAAAAACGTGCGAGAGAAAGACGTGTGAAGACGCTGAAAGGATCACGTAAGTAGAGGATTTGGTGAATGACTGACTGACTGATACCGATACCCATGCTCCTCACTTCCGATGAAGGCTTGCCAAGATAAGCAGAGCTGAACCTTCAAAAAAATGAGAGGGATCCGGATCCCGTTGCAGATTCAAATGGGAATTCCTGAAATGAGGCAAGTAAAGAAGGAAGAATGATGATCATGATGAGGATGGTTGCAAGAAGCAAGCATGTGGCATCAGATCAGACTTGGATGGTGATCTTCATTTGAATCTGATTAGGCATACACCAGATTGCGAAATGGCTTGGAAATGAGGTTCATCTTGCCATTGACAATGAACCTAGAAGCTAACACCGTTGTTTATTTTCTATTCTCTGAGAAGCATAATAAAAGGAAATGGATGGATGGAGGTCTGCGGTGTACAGTACAAGTACAAGTGTGTGAGTGTGCCTGTGGTGCCACTCTGGTCTAGGAAAGAAAATTGGGAACTGCTGTTCTTTAAATTGATTTACGGGGAGAGCCTGTGCTTTAGAAGGACTTTTTGGGAGTAGTTTAAAATTGCAGGAGGAGGAAATTAGATTTATGAGGAGAACTTGAGAATTCTCTTTGTTTCGGGCAAGGGGAATCAGAATATTGATATTGATTCTTTGATGCTGAGGTAAATAAAGTCATGCAGATCTGTAAACAAAGGAGCGTTATGCCAATTAGAGAATTTAGTGTGAGAGGAAGGCACAATGGATGGATGGATGGAAAGAAAGGTGGCTTGGCTCGACTTGTCTTTACGTGAATTTGCTTGCCAATACGATTCTATCCAATACAAAAAAAAGAAGAAAGTTTCGTATTTCTTTCCGGCCCACAATAGAAATTCCGTGAGTTGGGATTAGATTAAGGAGGAACAAGAGCTGAGATGAACTGACTGAGTCGACTTGAGTTCATGGACTGAGGGAATCAATGGGATGTACTGAATTCCCTTCCTGAGCAGAACATAGTGCGTTCATTAATTTTCGGATTGAGTCTCAAAATCGCGAAGGAAGTCTCGTCGATATCTCACTCCTTGATAAGAAGATGCATTAATAAATACCTCGTACTTCATACTGAATCTCTATTACGGAGAACGAACAAAATGCATAAGTGCACATCCGAATGGATTCTAAATCCAATAAAAAAAGTATCTAGTGTCATCTTCGCAATCTAAAAACGTAATACGAGCAACACGCACACGAGCCAGTTCTTGAGACGTGAAGAAGTTTGTCACTAAAATTTGGTTCTAACACAATGTGAATATTGTGCGAATCGCTGATGGGACTCCGGCAGAATGAATTCATTATTACTGTTTCTCATGTGCAGAGTACTACTACTCGAAGTGTAATTTCCGATGGGATCTTTAGCCTGCCAAAGGGAAAGCATCGTTTTGCCAACATCGTGCACATTAATCTTTCTGGCAATCATGTCACAAAATATGCCGCCAATCGACTGACTCCATTACTACTATGTACTTCATGAGCACATTTTCCATTCTATTTACCATGGGCTATAGTAAACGCGTGAAAAAAATGCCATAAAGATAGAATTTCACTCGAGAGCTATTCGTTTGGATCGTTCGAAGTGCAAAAAATGCATAAATGGGGAAGCCATGCTAGTAAAGTAAAGCAATTGTGTGGAGGTAAGCAAGAAAGACGAGCGAGTTGGTTGTAGGAGTACATTTCGATAGAGTTTTCCCTCAGTTTGATAAGTACTTATGTAGTAGAGTAGTTGTAGTAAAAGCGCTGTAGGAGGATGAAGTCTTTGTCTCGAAATTTATTGTGGATTGGGGGATGCACCTCAGGAAAAAACAAAGCATATGCTTACTACTTCCTCAATTTTCTCAAGATTGGTTCGTGCGCGATGAGATGCATTGTCATACACACTCACGCTTGGTGAAATGCCGGGTGGCATGGCACGCAAATAAACAGAAGCGAGTATGTATAATGTCGCAGAAATGACATCCGAAAGTGCAATTCCTGCTTTCAGAAGGAGATGGCAACAACAATTTAATTCATTGAAGGCGGGCATTTTTATGGCATATTTTCGGATTTCATTGTTTCGACCGACGTTATTAACTTTTTTTTTTAGTATTTTAGTCCCAGAGATAATTTTTCTTTCGGAGATGTCTCCTCTTCTGCCAAGTGTGCAGAATGCTGCAGAGCTATTAAGCATTTTGAACTTGTTAGCGTGTTGGTGAATCGAGGAATCTCCGCATATTAGCAATCGTATGACAGGAATTTTGTCAGATGGATGTTCCGTTTCCCCCAGTTTTGTCAGGGGCGTTTCTGGCGAAGATTGTAAATTTCATGCGAGTTACTAATGTCCCCATAAAAACATGCAGCATTGTAGTGCATTATGGAGCAACCGTCAAGTCAAACTGTCATATGTCAAGTGAGCAAAAAAAAATCTCGAAAATATGCCATAAAAATGCCCGCCTTCAATGAATTAAATTGTTGTTGCCATCTCCTTCTGAAAGCAGGAATTGCACTTTCGGATGTCATTTCTGC
>JAHZNH010001512.1:0-11424 GCA_027744355.1 Tyrannoseira gladiata
ACTCTCTGAAGGGGAAAGATGCTCCGAGTTTTTTTATGCCGCCGGTGGGACAAAAAAAGAAGAAGAAATGGGGATTGGGATGGGGATGGGATGCTTCCTCCCGCTGTTTTTCATTCCGTTCCGACTGAGGATACCTTCAACCAATTTCCTGGAGAGTCCGGAGTCCTGTTCTGAACCAGGTCCTGGCTCGAGGAGTAGTTTGGCTTGGCCATGTCCCCTTCATATTTTTTGCACATCCTTCACGAGGACAATGATCCGTACGGGGGGAGGAGGAACGAATTGAGTGAGTCGTGAGTCTTTCGGATCTGCTGGAGAAAAAAAACAGATATGGGGACCTTCCTCGAGAAATGGACTCTTGGGCGGGTGCGTCCCTCACCTAATCTTGGGATGTTACGCACTGTAATGAAAATGACTTCAAATGAAATGTTCAAGCCCAGCAGAAGTCGAATTTATTCCGTGGGATAATCTTGAATGTCATCTGGAGAAGTGAAGTCCGTACTCTTGCGAGGGTTGATCCGTTTTTTAGAACTAAAGGGATGGGAAAGGAGTAGAAGCTTTCTCCTGGAAAGGAATTGCGTGGAACTGGAAGGCCGGAGAAAGAGAGGATCCACATCCACTCAACCGGATATGATTATTGGAATATCTGAAAAAGTGGACGTGGAAGGGGACCTTCCTCGAGAAATGGACTCTTGGGCGGGTGCGTCCCTCACCTAATCTTGGGATGTTACGCACTGTAATGAAAACGACTTCAAATGAAATGTTCAACCCCAGCAAAAGTCGAATTTATTCCAAGGGATAATCTTGAATGTCATCTGGAGAAGTGAAGTTCGTACTCTTGCGAGGGTTGATCCCTTTTTTAGAACTAAAGGGACGGGATAGGAGTACAAAGCTTTCTCCTGGAAAGGAATTGCGTGGAACTGGTAGGCTGGAGAAAAGAGAGGATCCACATCCACTCAACCGGATATGATTATTGGAATATCTGAAAAAGTGGACGTGGAATTGGATTGGATTTTTTTGGCGGAGCCCAGCCCAACCCAACGTCTTGAGATGATAAAGGGAAAGGACGGGACGGTTGAAATGCTAACAGACTGGAAAAGGTCAAGCTTTAGAGGAATGAAGCATGAAAGGGAAGAAAAATACAATTCGCAGTACTCCTCCTTGGGAAATAAAATATTCTCCATGGTTGGAACTGGAGCTGGACCTGGAGAAGACTACTGTAGAGTGGCAGTAGTACCGCGTTTGACAATTCCTCCGAAAATATTTCTCTCCGTTCCGAGATAAAGGTCTGAATTCGGATCGGATGTTCGGTGGAGCGGAACGAATGGACATTTGAATATTGAATATTACTGGAATGCCCTTCCAACTCGAAAATGGAGTGGGATGGTCATGACACTTTCCAAAATTCTGAGAAATGTTCATGGTCCCCCTTCATGATATTTGCACGTACGCGGTGCGTACGTACGCAAAAAAGATTGATCGTGTGGTCGTAAATATCACATTCGGAAAAGTTGGGCTGGAGTCAATTCACTCCAGCGACTTATTTTTTGGGGGAAAGTCTCCAGTCTGGCTGGATAGTCTGGAAAACTGTATTTTGTAGGTCTGTGACTGTGGCGATTGAAATGACCCAACCATACAATCCACATTCCCATCTCGAATGTGAAGAATTTTTTCCCTGGAAATATATTTTCGCAAATTGGAGGAACCACTAGGGCAGGCCAGTCCAGAGTTGGCTTGACTTGACTTGACTTGCCCTGGCTTGGCTTGGCATGGCTTTTCACCCGCTATCAGATGAAACAGCCAGGGCATTATTCATTCCAGTCCCGGAGAGAATGGGAGTGGAGGTCCAGCATGGCATGAGATCTGGAACTGGAACACACTTTTGACATTTTTCCTGGAGAGGAGTGGGCTTGGAATGAGGAGTGCGGTAGTTGGTATAGGGGCTGCATAAAGACCCGTTGGGAGATATGAGTTGGGATGGATGGATGGGCTCTAGAACAATTGTAATGGGGGCTCATTAATAAAAACGCACGATGACGATGACAATGGCAATGAAGGGGACAATTGTGCTAGGACCTATAAAGCTTTTGGCCTTGCCGCGCCAAGGACTTGACAAAATGAGAAATGTCCCCTTGTCTCGTCCTTACTTTGTATGAGTGAGATGGAGCATGGATCATCCATGAGACGAGAAATTATCCAGGAGTTGTGACTTTAGACTTGTAAAACAATTAAAATGGGGGAAGATGCGGGTGCTTCTCCAGGTCGGAAACCGGAAGAGGACGGGACCTTTTTCCACTCAGAAGAAGACGGCTCCTCGAATTAAGCTTTTGCTTTGAAATGGATCTGAAATCTGAACCGCATTTGATCGTTTATGATTCAGGCGTTCAGGCTTGAGATGAATAAGGGAGTGGTTCAGCGAATATATCTTAGGAAACCGGTATGGAAAACTGGAAAAAAGCGGACCATATGATGAGTTGGATTCAAATGCATTCGAAATTGACGAGCGGACATGCCACGGATCATGGACGAGGAACAGGAGGAGATTGAAAGTTGAAAAATTATTAGATGGATTTTGCAAGATTCGTTGCCGTCACCATAAACCTTTCCCAATTTCCGGATCTGAAGCACGTCACAGATCTCTTGAAAGGATATGCAAGAAAAATACATAATCCAACTCAATCTGTTCAAAACAGTCCTCTAGCTCTCAAACGATTTTTACCAGACCCTTTATAATTTTTCATATTTTCATACATCTTCAAACTTTACCGACTGCATCCATCGAAAGATTTGCATTTTTGACCGATTCATCATCAACACAGCATTCTCTTTGTTCAAGGTGCCTCCAGAAAGAATGCACTTTCTTTCCCCGCGTTTATTTCCAGGAAATGCATTTTTAATCCCACGAAATGCAACCCACATCCATGTATCCGCATTCCCCAGTACCGTATCAGTTCCCCGTGCTCGAGTTGACTTGTGACATTGACCAAATACCAAACCCCATTTATTCCACTGACTTCACAGTCCCAGTGCAAACGTCGCAAGTGCAAGTGGCAACTTGGCATGTGACATGCGATGCGCCGACAAGTTCGTTTTCCCTCCACACAAAATGCAATTCCACTCACTCTGTGCAAGTAATTTTCTCCCCCCATAAATATCCCCCGAAGGTGACCCACATATTTTCCCCCGCGAAATGAATGAAAAAAAAGTTGCATAACTCCGCATAAAAAAGGAGGGATATTCTCCTTACTTTCCTTCAGGACCTCTCCTTTTCCAGTGGAAGGGCATGGAAATTGCAAAAATTTCGAAACAAAGTTCAAGTGACAGCTCCCTTCCAACTTCCAATCCCAATTCCATTCCACTCATTTCAACACTGGAAGGCAGAGATCCACCATCACCATCCACCTCAGTGAGTTAGATTTTGGTCGGAATGGCTTGTCCTGGAGTTGGAGCTGGATAAGTTGCATAAGCATTTTCACTTGTCCGTCCATCCAGATTCGGAAGGATGACGGGGAGAACAAAAGAGAAAAAAATGCAAGTCCAACACCACCACCAACACACCACTCCCCTTTGTCCGACAACCAGCCACCCACCAACCAAGTTCCATTTTATTCCACTGGAGAAATACATAAAAATCTGTTCTGGGAAGCCCTTCCAGACACAGATTCTCGTGATGATATGATGGTCGCTCTTCATGATGGAACGATGAACAATGATAACCTTGACATGTCACTTTTCCCATTTCACCCAAATATGAAGAAATGTGGTAGCAGCCGTGGCATGGCACATAATTTCCAGAGGCTAGGAATAGAAGCATATTTATATTGTTGCATCACCCCATGACAATGTTCGCAATTCGCAACATAAACATAACATAACTCGCGAAAATGGCTTGGATGGCTGGAGCTGGAGACGAGTGAGGTTCAAAAAACGATTTTTTTCATTTTTTGCTCGTCTGGTGGGACTACCATTTTTGTTAGTATTTTTTCCTGGAAAACAAACCATGGTGGAGCTGGAACTGGAACAGTCTCCAAATCCAAAATTCCGCTGTTATTTACTCCGATGCCCGAGGAAAAAAGAATAAAAAATCCGAATCCGTCACTCAACCTTGATCTCACCCTACTAGATAGATACCTTCATGACGGGACGGGGGGAAGGACGAGTCACGACAGGGATACGTATTCTTTCCGTTGTTTCCACTTGAAATACGCCTTTGGCACTGGGACTCCCTGAGTCAGGGAATTTCAACTTCATGACTGGTGTACTTTATACTTCCTTCCTGTTCTTCATCTCGATTTCCCCCTCCCCCCCAAAAATATATACCAGTGTTATTCTTCTCCTCCTCCCTTCTGGAGTCATATTACTAGCGGAAATCTTCCATTCCAAATTTAGAGAGTCACTACTATATTTCCCACCGGAAGTCCTCAAGGACGACGGAGACATCACGGAATATGGCGTTGTTGTTGTTGTGTCCCCATCTCCATCACCAGAACCAGTTTCTGGAACTGGAATTGGGTTGGACGTTGGACTTGTTACACGGCAGCAGGACCCCTTTCCATTGTGAATCCTGGATGCAACTTTTTTTTAAGGAATAAGTTCCATTTCCCATTCGGAACGGAACATGGCATTCAGCCTTCAGGAATTTGTTTACACCAAAAACTTTCTCATTCAAATTTTTGGTGCTTTAGTGCTCTTCCAAAATTCCAAAAAACAGCTTGTCTTGGCTCTGTTTGGATTTTGCCTGGAGGCTGGGGGCAATATTGGATAGGAAGTAGGAAGACTAGACCATAAATCCACTGACCTTCTCGCAAGCGAAGCATCAATTCAATTCAAGCCAAAGCTAACTCGTTTTATTGAGGAGGATTCCCCCCCAAAAAATTCAATTTTCATTCATTCAAGAAGTTTATGCCATGGCCAAACATCACATCACATTATCACATATGCACACTTACACATAACTTATTTCCTTTGGAGGACTGGAATTTCTGCAAGCTGCTCCAGCTTAACCTAGTTCCCGTTGCATTTTTTTCGAATTTCGAGTTCAATAAAAAACGACTTTATTAAATATCCAGATCCAGGCCAGACCAGGCAATGAACATTTCCCCGGTTTCATGTGATGTTTTAATCGCAGCTTTACTCGGTCGAACCAGTTCCAGTGCCATTCTATTCCAGCTCCAGCCCCACTTGGCGGCATTGGCCATATTTAACTGTGGCGTGGCGACACATGCGTGAGTTGCTGTTGCTTCTGCTGCATCATCCTTGTCGGCACTCGGGATGCAGGGATAGTGAAGGCAACCCAATAAATTAGAAAGCCCCATTGGATGGAATGATCGGATTGGAACGGAACGGATGTTGGATGTGCAGAATTTCAGTCATTTCCTTCTGTTTGCACAAAAATTGATCCTTTTTTGCGAAAAATGCTGATGAATTTTGCGTTATGGAAAAAGGATCCATCCAATTCTCAAACGAATCCAAACGTTTCAATTTTGATTCTCAACTTACCCAAAAAAAATTCGCCACGAACCGAAGTACGAAGTACGCGACCACAGGCTTCTGGCTTCAATTCGGCCTTTGTGTGGTGTGGTGTGGTGATCGAGGCAGATGCATCCATATCCCGTCCACAATTTTGGAATTCCAGCTTTTTATCACAATCACACGAGAACTATTTTTCCCCGAATTGAATATTTCATTTGGCCTATTGAGCAGAGTGCATTTTCCCCATGATCAGTGGCAGTAGCCAACAAATTCCTGCGGTTTCCTGTGGATGTGGATCGGATATCGAGACCGATCGAAGTGGGTCGGAATAAGGATGCCAAAAATATTGGCAAAAAAATTCTCTCCGTTCTGCCGGAGGAGCAGGAGCAAGTGAACCAAAAAAATAATATGAGAAATATTCCATGCGAATCGAAAGGAATGGAACGCTGCAGCGATGCGACGTGATCCCAGCAAAAAAAAAACAAGTTTATGGGATGGGAAGTGATATAAATGTAAATGCGGCTACGGATGCATTCTCTGGTAGTCCAGCGAGAGCAAGTCCTTGTTGTTGGTGGTGGTGTCTGGAGAAGACATCTGCTCCATTGAGGATGAGGAGTATTTGTTTTGGTGGGGAAAAATAATATTCATATATTATGCAGGGAGATGATGGAAAGATGAGGACGAGTGAGCGCCATCCCAAACAGAAAAAAAACTTCACTAGAGTTGGAGGGTTCCTCTCTGTTCGCGAAATATGGGACGAAATCATAATGATGAATGATGAGCTGGATGCATCATGCATGAAATGATTATTACAGCCAGAATACAGTTCTTGAAGAAGAAAAGGCGCCTACTTACTGAAACTGGCAACTGGAATGGAAGTTTTGAAGGGTCGGGAAGTTGGGATGATTGGCCTCTCCAGATTCTATTGGCACAATAGAACGTCTCCCTCAAGTGCACAATGAAAATGGAGGATGCAGCCAAGATGTTTTTTTACTTGCCGCCCAATTTGCATAATAATTTCCAGGGAGGCGACAAGCGACAATGCCCGTTAAATGGTGTCGGTTGTTGTGCTTATCTCGTTCTAGATCGTGTGAAATAAATGGAATGGGGGAAATGAACGAGGAGGGGACATTGGTCCTTAGCTCCCTTCCCGGAATCTGGTGACTGGGTGTCTGGTGCGATCGTAATCACAACACCATCCCCGTCACCATCTCATTTCCTTTTGCCGCCTGGAATTCGCAAATGTTGGTTGGTCATTTTGAATTGGAACTGTATCAGTTCCTGTATCGGAGCGGGACCAGGCGAGAGGAATGAACCGGAGTGGGGAAGTGCATTGTGCGCATGATTTCTAGATCTGCAGCCAAAATCCCGGAATTTCTAAATTGTAAATGCGACGAATCAGAGAATGACAAATGTACTTCCTGCATTTAGCTCTACACATCCGTCCAAGCTTGATCCGGCCCTGGGGCAATTTGACAACTTGAAAGTTGGAGTTGGAGTCCTTCCGGGGAAGGAAGCAGCCCACACTGTTGAAGTTGTAATGCCATTAGAGTACTGACGTCAGTGAAGAAACTGGATGCAACAAACTCTCCAAAAAAATGTATTTCTCCTCCCGTGGGGAAAAATGCTCCGTATTAAATTAAAAAATGACTTGGGAGAATGCCTAACTGCATGCCTCCTCCACTTTTCAAATTGGAGTGCATATTTATATTGTCCTCATATTGTCTGCCTGCCCGTGGCGAAATTCTAAAGGTCAAGTGGTCCATCCATCAAACCCAAAAAAGGGATGAAGAGAGGACAAGATACAGCTCTTAAATTAATTCGTGGTGCAATTTCACGGATGAAATTAAAGCTTTGCGTGATTTAATGGGAAAGATTGTGGATCTTGATTTGATGCGTGGTAAATGGGATTCACAAGTCACATAAATATTGGGGTTGTTTCATATTGCCCCAATAGCTATCCAGTATAAGTACTGGAAAGTAAAATATATTCGCATTCTGGTAATTAATTTTAAGCTAGACCTTGTCCTCCAACTTTAATACTTTAATTAGATTCGCCAAGTGGAAAAAACATCTAATTTTATGAACACGAAAATGTAGTTGATGAATAGCGCTGAAATGAACAGAATTTATAATTGATTTTTGATAGACCGCAATAAATTCCGAGTTGGCTGAGGGTAAAACAATGAGAATTCTGAGGAAAGTTTAGTGGCGGTGATGGCACCAGGATTTTTTACCCGACGTCAGTCTGGAAGTAGGGCTGATGTCATCATCAAAAATATTTAGAAGCGGGTGGCTATAATTAGGAAAAAATAAGTTTAAGGCTATATTGTTGGGAAATGCTGAGATGAAATCATTATAAAATTGCTCGAGTCGCTTAAAATTGTAGATTAATATACTTATTTGTGATCTCTTTTTTGTATTTCCAGGGATTGTGAGGCACGTCCATGGACAGCAAGTGTGGTCAGATCCGCACCACAGCGCAGCAGGGTTCGGCCAGCAATACGCCAGCTTCGAGGAGTTGCAGAGGTTGACGGAGAATCAGTTCGAGAATAATACGGCCGTCAACGTGACAGTGCCCCTGGGTGATAATGCGTTCCTCCGGTGTAAGGTCCGCAATCTGGGAGAGAGATCGGTAAGCATGAAATCCAATCCAATCACAATCACTACCAACTTCCTCTGCGACTCGACTGACCCGCATTGTGAAAGGAATTGTGGAGGGGGAATGTTGTACTTTATTAGGACTGGTCCTTGTCCTCCTAAAAAATATAACAAATACCGGAGAAAGGAAATGCGTCCTTTTAGTTCCGACTCCAGCTTGAAGCTTGATTCAGAGTTTACTCTCTTGATTCACCCGAGGTTTATTTATTTTCACGCCCTGGATCTGGATCACAAAAAAGAGCTGTCGGAGTCGATTTTTTTGCTGAGGTCAGGTTTTAAAATATTGTTGATCATGTTGGGTTATGGAAGAGCTGATTCACGGAGTTTTTTATATTTTGCGGCGAGACGAATGGCAGAAAATAAAAGGAAGGAGGATGGGTGAAAATAAGTAGAAGTTGCCGAGGGTTTGGAAAAGTACAGGAAATACCGGGAGAATGGGGATGTAAGGTAGCCTGCGTTACAGTAAATAACGTAATATTCCGTGTTGAAGCCCAACCCATTATTAGGAACTGAACGTTGAAAGTTGAGAAACTGAAGTGAATCAGAACTCTTGTAAAACTACGGAAGTATCTATTTGAAGAATTGAACTACGGTTTAATTAATTTGTAGTTTTGGTTGAACTGCTAAAATAATTTGGCTTAAACTAATTTTGACTTTAGATGGACAGATGAGCATACAATGACGAAAATTTTACTGAGTTTAAAAATTCCCTAAATCTAGCTTGATATAATCCTTGTGTCAAATTTGTTATTTAAGGGACGCACCCTATTCAGGAAAATACGCAAATTCGATATTCCTCCTCGAACGAAATAGCCAGTGAAACTCTACAAGGAGGTCAGAGTGCTGCAAATGGGCAATAAATCCCCATTACCCTGCAGAGACAAGAAGACACTTTCCTCCTTTTCGAAAATAAGGTCCCATTCCCCCCAAACCGTAGTAGTAGTAGGAGATTGGTTGGACTTGGACACATCACATTTTCTTTTGTTTACAACTTGGAAAAACGGACTTTTGAGGACATGCATTGCATGAACCATCTGAAACTGAATTGAACAAAACAGTGAACTGGATTGTAGAGCTACTCAGCTATTCCCCCCAAATACCCCGGGCTTGTTTGTTCGGAGTAAACAAAAAAACTCACACACGGACGGACACTATCCCTCCCTCCCTCCCACTCACTCGCTCCCGATCTGGAAATACAATTTTCCGCACTTTTTATTGGAGAATTTGTGCTGTGCTGACCTAACAAAATGTTTGAGCTTTCCCCAAATTGAATTGCTCCTTGTGTACTCGTTCGTTCGTTCCGCAACAACAAGAAGTTGTCCTTCCGCAAAACTTGACAAAAAAAATTCCTTTTTCACGGGGGAATGAACATCTTCGGACAGACATGATTTTTGAAATTAAATTCAAATTTTTAAGTACCTGTCAAAACACCAACATTCAAATTAACTAATGTAGAAAGTGTGATCAAAAACGAGAGTTAATTTGGGAATCAGGGCATAAGTGTTTTTCTTCCAATTTGAATTTCCCCCGCTTTCATTTCAAACCAGCCGATACTTTTTTAAAAGGCTGGGGCTAATTGAAACTCGGAAATGAATATAGGAGAGGCCGACTGTTTCGCCACTCTGTCATGGCATGAAAGCATCTTAATATTTTATGCAAGGGGCATAGATATGAGCGTGGATATTTTATCTCGTGAATTTTTTTCGGAGTTTTTTTTTCTCCAGCAGCAAGCAATTTCTCATTCCTTTGAACAGCGTAAGAGTACCCTTGGGCAATAAATTCGAAAATATGGTTTTTAAAATTTCAACATGGGCCTAATACATCCTTCCAGTGAGTGTATGGAGTGCTCCAGAAAAACAGAGGCAAATTAAATTTTCGGGGAATATTTGGAGTACACGAAGACGAGTAATGGAGATGGGTAAATGGGATGCTTGTTGTTTTTCCTCTGGATTCAGTTCGGGGAATGGGTAGGGACTGAATGGAATATTGACCTTGTGACCCCATTTCATACAGTTGAGTGAGGGAGATAAGGAGAAGAATGCTGGACTATTTGCGAGTTAGCTGGAGTTGAGCTGGAACGGGAAGCGCACCACCACCAAACCAGAGAGATCCTGAAGCGGGGGAATGTAATGAAATTACGAAACAAATAATTCACAATTCACCAACAAAAACTCGCCCTGGTGAGGTATGTTCCTCCTGGAGGCTGCAGTCCTCCGGAAAAAAAAGTTGGAAGGGGAAAGTGGAACATGATTCTTTTAATTTCCCTGCTGCTCCGATCCAGCTCCACCGAACCGGCATTCCACTGGAAGTTGTTATTGTTTTAGGGACGCGGATTGAGGTACCTCCAAGAGCATCTTGTAAGATGGGAATACGCATTAAGTACTTAAGTGGCATCATCATCATCATCATTTGAGGTGGATCCTGAGGAAGAAGTAGCTCAAATCGTTTATTTATGGAATGGAATGAGTGGTAATTCAACATTGGATTGTGGAAGTGGAATTGGAAAGATTATTTCTTGTCCTGGAATGGAATTGTCTTCTGTTGTTACGGCTCAGGAATGCTTGAAGTGCTCAAGCGAAGGAATGAATGAATCCACTTGGGGGATAGGGATCAGAAGAGCCGGGAAGAACTCTCCTCTCAACTCGACCCACTTGGGGACCCCAGTTGATAGGGATTGAGTTGGCCAATCGCATGGAAACTTGACGGAATTTTATCGGGCTACCGTCCTCAGTTGGTAGGTAAATCTAATAATTGCGTCTATCTTTTGCGCCCACTTCTGCAGCGAGGGTGGAACAGGCTTTGTTGATTGGCGTAATGTCAATTTTCAAGGGTGACGCAAGCAAACAACCCGCAGTCGTTTGTTTAGTTGGTGCTGGCGAAAGGCTGCGGTTGGGGAAAGCAGCCTTCAGGAAAAAAAACTGCAATTTTGGGGTAGACTTTAGATTAGCGAGGGAATTGCAATCATTTTCATTCTGGGAATGATGAATGATGTGCTTCGGCGAAATGTAAATTGAAAGTTTGTCCGGAGATCTGGGGTAGGAGGATAGGTAAAGGATTTTTTCGGCGAAATATTTGATGGGAAAATTTTTTGCTCCCGGTTCGTAGGACTAAATACAATCATTGTTTGTGGCATGAAATTGAAAAGACGATGGTGAAACTGTAAAGGTAGACAAGTTCCCGTATTCCATTCGAAATTAAGGTATCATGTAAAGTGTTCCTTGGAGGTTTTTTGCTCAGCTTTGGTTAGGTTACGTGCTTGGCTCTTTGCTCTGGTGGGGTTAGGTTAGGTTATCT
>JAHZNH010001513.1:0-10521 GCA_027744355.1 Tyrannoseira gladiata
ACTTGTTATTAACTTGCTGCAAGAAGGAACAAAGGTTTAAAATGTTATCCCTTCAATTTTTTAGTCTTTCGACCTGAGTGACATGCTTTGTGTCCGCCCGATCAACTCATGGAGGGAAATATCAAACAGACGTCAAAAATAATTTAGGACGGAGAATTTCCAAAAAAACATTTGCGATAGAAAACATGTATCGAAACTTTAAACAAAAACGAAGGATTGATGGGATACAAATATTCAGAAAATAATGGGAAAAATGTCCCAAATAATGAAAAAATGACATCCTTGGAAAGTCCAACAAACGCTTTAAAACTTCATCTTAAAGTTGTGAACTTTATTCTGAAATCGAGGATAAGGATAAGAATCATCAAGTTCATCTTCCATCTGGCGTGCCTCATGCGACGCGAAAGAAGAATGTGATTGCGATAATGACAATGAAATCGCTTCCTACGCTACGTTCTCTTACCACCACCGACCAACCAAACTGCATTGGGGGAGATGGTGTATCCCCTCATATTTTGAGAAAAGCATTTTTCCTTTGTTGCCATCTAAGAAGCTTCCCCTTCTGGGAAGAAATTTTTTTGTTCTGTATTGCATCATTGTTGCCAGGAACTTTCTTTTCGTTTAATATTTTTTTGTTAAAGGGCTGCCGCCTGAGTAAATCTTCATTTCTTTTATATTTATGGTCACCTGCTCACAATTCTCATTTACACACGCTCAAGGCCAAAAAAGCTGACTGACTCACTCAGAGAGAATTGCGAAATGGAAGAAATGTCAAAATTTATCATTCCTCGTGGCCAACTAAATATGGTAATTTTTATGAGGTTTTATGATGATGATGAATGTTCCTTACTGATGTGAGCCCTTTTGTAAACAAGAAAAAGCATTCGCTGCAGAAGTGTAGCCACCTCACCTTTTTCAGAAGGGCTAAGTGAGCGTGCACAATCACAATAATTACTATTGCTTCAAGTCTGTTTTTGGGAATTTCTTGGAATTCTTCGGAAGAAACTCTAGAAATCTGAGTCGTAATTCATGCTAGCAGCAGCAATAACACAAACGTGCAATCATTTTGCATTTTGTGGGGAAGAAGAATAAAAAAATCGGATTGGGAGTTGGGCGAATGACGTTTCGTGAGGTGGGGTCGTCTTCCCATATTTGTTCATTTCTTCGGGGGTGCATCATCATCATCACCCATCATGGATCATGGATTTTGCACGGACACGAGGAAAAACGACATTATGATTACTTATGATCTTGTAGAATCCCTAATACAACATGTAGAATCCGTGTTTTTTAGTGAGCGAGGTGAATCGGAGATCGTGATAATACTTCCGCTCATACTTAATGATTTTCTCAAATGCGGAGGGGCAAGTTATACCAAGATGGCTTTGAAATTTTGAAGAAGTGGCAATAACCACTTTTTACGATGCGTAAAATCTCATAAAAATAAGTTTCTCATTCTCGGGGATATTATATCCAAAAAGGAAATCCGTTTTCGAACTCTAGAAGTCATGCGGGAGCACATCTGTCCCTTCTTGTAGTTCTTGATGAGAAGGGAAATAAACGAGCGACCAAATTTGACAGGACATTTTTACACGGTGGGTATATATTTTACTTTTTAGAGGAAAGCTCCTGCTTTTCCGATGGAGAAAAACAAGAAGTTTCTCTTTCTATTTCTGTACCGTAGAGCTAAATAGGTTTGATATGGATCTGACATAAGAAGGTGAACTTTTTTCTTCTGGAAGAAGACGTTTACTGGAAATAGAAATAAGGAAAATGTGGACTTACTTTTCGGGACTAGCACAATGTGCCGCGGTGAGAAGGTATCTGAAATAGAATAGAGATGGGAATGGTTAGCGTTGTTACTGTTTTCAGATTTCAGTTTCAATTCCACACTCTCCACCATTCACGTTCATAACAGCCGAAGCTTGAGAACTGAACTAATCCTGAAATTCCTGTTATTAACGTTCCAGTGCCATACCTAGAGTTGATAATGGAGGCTCCACAGTAAGGCCGGTTACTGTTCCTCTTGACAAGGGCCGCCGTCCAAGGGAACTCGCCCGGCATCGTGGAGCTCCCACCGACAATCCTCCACGTGGATCGCTTTTGATGAATAGTGGCTGTCCGGAACGCCGCACTCTGTTGTCCAGTTCAATATCATAACAAAGTAATCCATTCATTATGCAAAGAATAAGAAATAGAAAACTCTCACAAAAAAATAAAAAGTTGCTTAGAGAGGAAGAAGTATTTTTATGACTTTTAGCAGGAAAACGAAAGATGTCATGGACTCGAAGTGACAGCTCGAAATAAACTATAAAAATAGAAGAAAGAAACCTCTGGGACTTTTTTTTTCACAGGTGGGCATATCAAAGATGACATTGGAGTCGCTTCAAACTTTCAAAACTTTTATGATTTCCGATCCGGTCCGATCCAATATTACATACATACGCTATGTCGTTCTATTCTCCAGTGAGCATAATGTTTCCATGAATACAATCTTAGGTTATTCCTTTGTCATGTTGCCCCATTCTATTTATTAACTCCTATTCTCCTCACAAGACAATATGGAATCCATCCAGACATGAGTCCTCCAGTTTCTCACTCTCACCATTTAAAAGACTCCCTGAATAAATTTTTGGAATTCGAAAGTGTAAAAAGTTATCATAATATCGCTGAGTCTCACGAGCTTAAGTAAATAAACATCTCATCTTGGCCTTTTAATAATTCCCAGAATGCCCAAAGACTTTCATTCGCATTGTCCCAAACTCATTTTCATTTTGATATTTCCTGATTCCAGCATCCAGCACAATCACCATTTCATTTTCCCCTTGATCCGTTTTGTTTACTCTTCCTTTCCAGGAATGTTTCGAGTTGAGTGGAGTGCCTCCCACCCACCTTCTATTTAAATATCCCATGGTTCACTCCCCAATAACAATGAGAATCCACTTCTTCCGCACCGTGAGAAATCCCATGAATTATATGAAGCATTCCAGTAATTGTAGTGGACTTTGAGAAGTACAAGATCCTACTTGAGTACTACACCGGGAGAGTGAATAATGCAGCTCAGCTTAGTTAGGTATAAAGGAACTAAGCTACTATTTCTCTTCTGTGCTTCTCAAGAGGCTTTTCATATTTTTTAACAATAATTTTCCCTTCATTCTTTTCTCATTGCAGCGTAAAAAATCCTGGGGAAGTATGTAAATATTGTCATAAATACAATAGCCCGTTCAATCCTTCCCGTTCCATATGGCATGGTAGATAAGCACGTCCACGAATTAAAGCCTATTAAAAGTCTTTTTCATGCTTAAGCCATTCAAAAAAACTCAAGTTGGCTTAATCGTCCTACCTGATCCTACCTGGTCATATATTTATTCATTTTGTTCAAGCTGTTCAGTGAAAGAGCCAGTGAGTTTGGCTCAATATGAGGAAAACCTGATACGTGAAGATATATGAGACATCCCAATAAAATAATCTCCTGTGCATAAATATTATCATCAAGTATGGCCACAGGAAATATCGGACTAGTGGTGCCACACACGTTGCACACGTTTCAGAACAAAAAAAATCTTTAATTTGAAGAGGCTTCCTGCCACCACCACCACCACCAAAGCTATTTAAGCCTCATTGAATGAAAGGAGGACGAACGACTGGTTGGATGCAGCAATACATTGTTCACTTGAGTAAATAGGATATTTAATGCCACAAGTCCTCCGACAAAATGAGGAGGACCTGACCCGAGTCCGAAGAGGAAAAAATTGAAATCATCACGACAAAAAATATTCCCCGTGAGAGTGAATACTTAGGTGAGCTTGAACTTGCTCTTGGTTGGAGTGTTGAAACGTGGATTCGTGAGGGTGGCAACGTTTCACTTGTTTCACGGAATCAACTTTTTTTTATGAATGAGACCAAAAGTCAATGGGATTAAAAGTGGGGAGCAATAACCATAACGAGGCTTTTCTCAAGTTTCTGAGAGATTTCACGGGAAACTGAGTGAGTGAGAGGAGGCGAGAGACTGAGACAAATAGAAATGGATTCCTCAATTTGAGAACACCACTGTGGCAAAAATTTAATCTGGCGAAATTTTTATGGAAGAATTCTCGAATTCAAATCCCATCGTGGCCATATTCACTAACAGTTTGTGGTAAAATTATGTACGAGTTACTTTTGATAGAAACATTTTTGGCATCCGGAATTAGAATTAATTGAATAAGTAGCCATAACAATTATTCTTTTGCGCTCACGAGGATTTATTTCTTTTCGCCACCATGAACTTTTGCCCAATTCACCAGAGCAGAGTTGCAATTCAGTTTTACTTTCATTACAAACCAACTTTATTTTTTAGTGGGAGAGCTCGCTTATTAATCATCACGAGAAATATTCTCATTTTTTTCTGGTGGACAGATCCCAATCCCAACTTGTTCTAACGTGAAGTCAAGTCCTCCTAATATTTTAATGAGGTGGGTCTTCTTGAGTAAATACCAGTCTGAGATTAAATGATGTACGGAGCCCAAGATGACAGTGTACTCACTCACTGAAAACAGTCGGGACTCTTTTTTTTCTCTGAGAGGAATGAAATGAAAATATTTGCATGAGGGGACAAGACAAGGTGTAATAATGAATGTTTGAACATGCCAGTATGATACGATGATTTATGTACACACTCCAAGCAGGTTTCTTTCAAGCTCATTCCTGTCTGTCAAAAATGTTTGTGTTTGAAACTTGTCAACTTCGCATATTACATATTTTTGCGAGGGGGTTTTAATTTCAGAGGTACTTTATTACTTACTGCAATCGCCCATCCGCAGCTGGCGCTTGGAGGGAGCCTTAATAATCAGTGTCGTATTTCTATTATTCGGTGGCACAAATGAGCTCGTCCCTGAGTTCTGGCTGTGGACAATTATGGGGACGTTAGAGTTGGGTGAGGCGGACGAGTCCTCCCGGTCGGAGATGTCCGTGGGAGCGGGGGACGTCCTCAAATCACCGGGAGGGTTCTCCCTGGGTGTGCAGATCACAGTACAGTCGAATATCGCTGGGAGAGCGGCACCCTCCGACTTGAAGGTCAGGGCGAGTTTCCCAGTCGTCGAACTAAGGATTGAGCGGGGCCGGCGGTTCCCGCAAAACCTGGAAATTCCCGAGAATTTTTCAGAAATTAATATCCCGGAGAAATTGGATGGGTTTGGAATTGTGTAGAGTTTGAAGTGCGGATTCTTCTACTTTTTGTCCAGGGAGATGCTATTATCGCTCACGTGGAGGTAGTTCTCCTCGCACCGGAACAAGGCTGGGAGCTGGAACCACCCGCATTTGAACTTCAGGCTGCAGTTGTCAACCGCCTGAAAAAAGAGGAATTAATTAGCATTTCAATTAAGTTCTAAGCATTAAATTCTTAATGACTTCAGAACTCATTGTGGTCCAGATGAGGTTTCACTTTTCGTTTTCATTCCTTCGAGTTCCGGGATTCAGTCGGTGGAATGCAACTGCACCCTCATAAAATACTAATTTATGCTATGTAATTCCATCAGAGGAACTCGTTTTACTCTCTCAAAGCCCACGAATTAGACTGGGTGGATGGCCTGACCTGATCATTATGACTAGCCTAAATCCTATTCGCCTTGTGCCATCGCAGAAGATACCGGAATTATTACGTGAACCAAGTCACATTATTACGTCATGTTTAGAGTGAGGAGGAGGGTGCGTTTTGTTTAAAACTCCCCAGTACAGGTTAATTCCTGCTATGATATCATGCTCTGAAGCAATAAATCACTGAAAATCTTCATAAAAAATAATATCACGAACAAATCAGCGATAAATACTCAAGTGAAGCCGCAGTCTCAGGCATTCTTTTTGTCTCAGCGAGAATCAGTACCAGGATGAGGAAGATTTTTTGATGAGCCAGAAATCACCTGAATATATATTTTTTATTGCACGCTCGATCCTCGATCCCCACCAATTTGCAAATCGATAGGGAGGCTTCAAACTCTGAGGTTTTAATTTACAGGGAAATTATAATCCTAAATCGTAAAAAAACTCCCCGCTATTTCCCATTCATCCTCAGGTGCATTTCAGGAGCGAAAACAACAATTCCGTGAGTTCGATTTGTCCGCAAGGCAGGACATCCCTGACGCGGGTGATGCATGCAAAATGCAAATAAAGTCCCGTTCGATTCACTGCAACTGCATCAACTATCCCAGGCCATAAAGACTGACAGGCTCCTATTTAGCTGAATCGGGAAAGAAATACGAATCCAATCCAATCTCAATCCCAGTCTGAAATCTGATCCGATCCGAGGAAAACAATTCAAAGAAATAGAATCGAGATCCGAGATACTCATCTATGAACTTGGAGGTGAGGCATGTTTTGGGAGGAATTTAATCGCAATCCTTAAATGCGTTTGACTCGGTTTGGAGTTTCTGGTGAACTGCACCAAGTGCATGAATAATTTATTCTTGTGGTGGGAATTCGCAGTGAATCACACGGCCCCAGGAGGAATTTCAATAATCCTCCATAAAAAGCCTGCCTCCTAAATTGTGCAAATGAGCTGAGCTCGCAAGCCGATTCTACCAGGTTTTTTTTCAAATTGGGGAAAATAAGATTGTGATAAAAAGCCATTTAAGGAGAAGACAGGATTCCTTTTCACAAAAAAACGAAATAGGTAGATAAGTAGTTCTTCACAAAGTTCTGCTGCATTTGAAGCGTGATTTGGTGCTCTAAGGAGGATTTGATGATGACGATGAGACTCCGCAAAAAATAGGATTCCGCCATGCCAATTGCCAACTGCCTCGAAATTTTTCCTCTCAGAGAGAAACTGGTTGATATGCAAATGCAAATCTGTGATGGGATAATATCTATGTAATGCGGCTTTTGTTTTGGTTTTAGTGACTGCGAACATTTTCTGGTCTGAGCTTGCTGTATCGAGATCGAGAACAAGATCGTTGACTTTGCAAATACTACATAACAAGTAAGTAAAGTGGCTTCTTCTGATGAATGAGTAGGTACTCGATCGCTCTGGGATCCCCTTTGTCTCGATTTGTAAACATGACCATGGGAATAAGGAGATGAATAATTTTAAATAATTTTTTTCCCCAGCTAAAATACCTACCTACTGCCCTATGTGATGATGACGAGTGACCGTCAGTGAACTGGCGAGATTTGATTCTGAAATCTGAGCTGAGGAATAAGTAAGCATGAGCATTTGAATTGTGTTGCTGTTGCTGCCCTTTAAAGAAAACTGCAGCTGCATCTGACTCTGAAAAATTATGTCAGAGTTTGAATGATGCTCCATTAATTATTCCTACAATAGGTCTGCCCCGGGGTGATAGGTATGCATGAGGAAGGGTTCTGCACTAAAAAGATGTGGAACGAATGAATTGTCTGTGTCTGTACTCACCATGAAATTCCATCTGCACGTCCTGGGTCGGAAGGTCGGCCGAGGAACGGAGAACTGCTGTTGACCGTAGGGGGAGTAGTGCAGCGTTCTCCCGACGCTGAATGGGTCGTAGTCGAAGGGGACGCGGGAATTGGTGTCCTGATGATGATGGGGGTGGTCGTAGAGGGATCGTTTCTTCCGCCAGTCATCCTCCCCATCGAATGGCTTCTTTGGCGGGGGCTTAGGAAGAAACGCCTGGGTTGCTAGGCGGAGATGCGCGACAACCCGCGGTTGTATCTTATAGTTGCCGCATGGAATATCTACGGAAATAATTTAAATTTTACGAGTGGATAGATGAGGTCTCTGCTACCGGCACAAATTAATGCTTGATTACTGTATGAGGTTTCCCATCCGAAGGCTGAGGGTCGGAGGGAAAACTGCTGAAAAAACTCTGGTCGCGTGGGAAACGGTCTCGGAGGACCCCACCCATATTCCTGGGTTGGTGTTGGGGGAACAGAGTTCGTAGGCGTGGGAGCCGGCCTCGATGGTCTTGGTCCCCACCCAAATGAGGGACTATGGGATGAGGATGATGCAACCACCGAAGGTGGATATCCTCCCGCGGAGGCGAAGGCCGAGGAAAATGAACCCGATCCTGGGGAAGAGGACCACCCAAACGAGGATGGCGGCTTCCCCGGCTTATACCCCGCGCTGAGGAGGGAGTCCCAAATGGAAGATCCCACATTCTCACCTGAGGGTTGACGTGGTGGGCGGAAGTAGGAAGTGTACGTACCACTGCCACCAACCCCACTCCCACCACCTCCTCCTCCGTAGGGTGGCTGGCTAAAAAAATACTCCGCACTCGACTGAGGTCTTGGTCTCTGTTGGGGAGTGTAATAAACCTGATTCGGGGGCTGCCCCGAAAGCTGGTACTGGAAGGGGGAGGCGTCCTCCACAGTGTATTCCTGATTCACCACCGCATCATCGTAGGTATATTGCCTCGCACTCCGACTCCGGTTCTCGGTGGTGGCCACCACTGAATTCAAAGAATCAAAGCACGCGAAACAAATCAGAACTCGGAGCACACCTTTCTTATTATCCCCGATCATTTTTTTTCAACTTTTCTTCCTCGAAGAATGATTCTGATCCCAATGGAAAATTGCTACTCCTTTGGCCCAGGTAAACTCCACCTGTGTTCCACAAACTAAGCCCAACTCGAAACTAACCTCACTCGATGTGTGAATGAATGACAGGTGTCGGTTTCCATCAACTCCTCACTCCATTAACGATTCCAGGCATGCATCATTCCATCCTCGAGGTGTTTCACCTACTTTCGATGCACATCCTCCGGAAGTTTTTTTAGTCATTCCAAGGATACAAAATTCAATATTTTCCCCCATAGTTGCACTTCTTCTTCTGCTCTGATGCCAACCCACCAGAAGAGCTTCCCCCATTTTCTCTTTTTTTTCTCCCATCAAACCACCTCCCAATCAATAAACTTCAAAAGAGCCCACGACTTCATCAGGTCGAGCGCCACGCCATTAGCATTTAAATTAGCTCTGTCATTTCCAATCCCATCTTTTTATGGCTACCACACCACACTCACTTCTAAAGACAAAAAATGCAGAAGCAAAAACGAAAGTGTTATGACTCTGATGAGTGGAAAGGAATCATAAAATTCATTATGAAACCCTATTCATTTCACATATTCTTTCCCCCGATTGGATGGAGCAAGGCTCCACTTTTGGTTCGTGGCGTGATAAAAAAAATCCTTATAGCTGCTTACTCATTCACTCACTCGCTCACTTCTCACCCATGTCATGTGTCAGTGGGATCATTTTCAGATGCTATTTTTTATATTAGCATCCCATCACATCATCATCATATTTGCGAAGCCACTTACTGCTGCAGACATCATTTCACAGCAGCAGTAGGGGGCCGTCCATATGAAATGTCCCGCAAATGATTTATTGGGGATGATTTTTTAGATCCTCTTTGTCCCGCCCTTTTGCATTGTAAGTAGGATAGGGTATTTGGAGCAGTACATACCGGAACCCCCCACCACCCACCCTTTTGACAAACGTTTGATATGGACAGCCCCTAACCATGATGATGAGGATGCAGTGCATGTGAAAAAAAAGTCCAAATTGAAAAATCCATTTTAGGAGAGTTCGTCAAAAATCTTTATGATTGGGTGGGACTGTCACTTTCAAAAATGTACTGTTTTCCCATCAACAGCACCACCACTATTATCATATTAAATTCTCTCCTTTTCCCATTGAAAAAGGGAGTAAGTAGGGATGTGATGAACAATGAGGATGGATTCTTTCCATTTGCTCACGAACGATCGAGGGCCATTTTGCAGAATCACAACCACAACATCATTCGATCGAGCTGCGGAAGGCATCAGCATCATGAATCACGATTACGACCAGACCAGACCAAGCTATGACTCTGGCTCTGATTCCTGATTGCTATTTGTTTTCGAAAGAAATTATTTATTCATGCCCATTCAAATTCGTATGCATCCCCAGTAACTCGCCTTCGTTTTTCCCCGTCAATGAAATCAGAAATGAGCTGCATATTATTTATTCAGTGCTTGTTGGGAGCCATTGGACTGATGCAGATCGACAGGGGCCTTCAAAAGCAAATAACGTTTTTGAAAATGATTTCTCAGCTCATTCCTTGAGAATTCCCATCCATTGATTTGAGTGGATTCTGAAGAATGATCCGTCCGGGAAACAATGCATAAATATTGCATACCATCTACCATCATGTAAATCCCAATGGCAATTCAAAATGATCTCGATTCTCAATTCCATCTTTCTATATGTACTTGTTACTCTCGCAGGTACTTGTGATTTCGTGTTGGATTCTGATGGAAAAATGGCTGATGTGGATTCAAATTGAAAAGTATGATTCGGCTCCCGTTGCGCTCCCCAGAATAAACGATTCTGATCCTTTTCTGGCCAGCTAAATAAGAGCTAGATAGGTGGACGCTCCTAGAATACCGTATCGGGTCATGAAGAGCATTAGCCGCAGCCACATTTCAATTCACCATTTATCTCCTCCGTTGGTTTAGTTAAACGAGGCGGATGTGTGAATTGGAACAAATTCATCCCCAAAATCGAGCATCCTTCATAAAAAATTCCGATTCCTCTGCA
>JAHZNH010001514.1:0-10189 GCA_027744355.1 Tyrannoseira gladiata
GGTTGAATTCTTAATTAAATCCTGTGAAGCGAGCCTGAAGGTGGATGGTAAAGATAGATCCATTATTTTCCCCATCCACTTACCTCTCGTCTATTTATTCAGACTGTGAAGCATTTACTTTTATTTCTACCGTGGGAAAGCTTCATTCTGAATGGGATGAGGAGAAATTTTCAAGCGTCAGTTAGACAGAAACCTGTAATTTATAATCTAGTTTGATATGATTATGTTACGATTTAATTAATGAATGAATGGTTCTGAATATTCGTGTCTTAATTAATTTGGAAGACTAAGGCAATTCTCTAGAAATAAGAAATACTACAAAGTCGAATGACTGTGGGTGCATGACTGGACCGCTGAATTAAGAATCTAGTCAAGCCAGCATCGTCGTTGTTAATTATGGCCGAATTTGAGCGACGATTCATTTCGCTGACGGAGCTAGCGGAAGCATGAGCCAAGGAAAATGGTTGTTTACGGTGATTCGTGGACCGAGGCTCCGGCCGGGATAAAGAGATCGTCGAAGTGGATGGGAAAGAAAATTCCCCGAGTGTTGAAGGTGCTTCGCGTACTTGGGCGATGGATCAAGGGAACGGTGGGTCTCATCGTGCTGATTACTTTAACGGTCCTCACGTACCCACCGATTTTTTTGTGGCGGTGCTTTGCCATTACTACGGGGAAATGGATCATGGGCTACGGGAAGATGTTTTCGGGATATGATGTCGTCACTTGTATGGACTCTAAGGAGGCAAATGGTGGTACTCCCAGAAGTCCCATTGTTCAAACGGCTGTGCTCAAAGGGAATATGAGTTTGGAGGAAGTGCGTCGCCTCTTCTCGGAGAAGGTCCTGAGCGCGGAGTTGAAGTCAAAGCCGGGGAGGATTCGGTACCCGGAGTTGAAGCAGTATGAAGAGAAGTGGCTGGGATACAGGTTCTTGAAGAATTGTCCGGACTTCCGGATTGAGGAATATGTCGAGGAGTGCACTGATCCTTTAAGCTTGCGGGAAATTCACCAGAACCTGATGAATCAGAGGTTTCACCAGGGGAAGAGTCCCTGGAAGCTTGTGATTTTCCCGAATGCCGTGCCCGGACATGTGGTCTTGGGATTCAGGATTTACCATTCGATTGCCGATGGCTTGTCCACCCTCAAATTGTTTGTGGAGTGCTTGGGAGGGAAGTCATTAAAGAAGGCAAAGACTCGGGAGGTGAAAAGATCTCTGCTCGGAGAGATTGTCCACAAGGTTAAGCTCCCTGTTTCGCTCGGGAATGACTACGTGAACATCTGGATTGACGCAGTGAGGGAATATTGGAGTGAGAAACTTCTCAAGAGGAAACCTACACCAGGGGAAGAAGGTGCTGCGGTACTGGGACTTACCGAACCCATTTCAATGGCGGATGTAAAGGTCGTAGCGAAATTGGCGGGGGTGACGAGCTCCGCAGTGATCATGGCTGGGCTTCTGGGGGGACTTGAGAATTTCGTGAGGAAGATATTTGACTCCACGGAGAAAAAAGAGATCTCATTGGGATACGTCCTTCCGCTGAAAAGGCATCCCGAGACACTGGCAAATCACTGGTAAGGCTTCTAGACTTACTTTTAGACTTCAAGCGAGTTTCGATCTACAAGTGTATTTTTTATTATTATTTATGAACATTTTTGCAGGAGTACTACATACACAACCGTAAAGTTCGGCAAGAGTCAATTTTCATCACCGGTGGAGAGACTGAAGTGTTACAATGATGCCTTCACCGAGATGAAGACGAGCAGTAGGAGGATCTTTTGTAAATACAGTACGTGGCTAATTTGCACCGCTTTTGTGAAGCTAGCGAAACTCCTGTCAGCCAACAACGTCTGCTCCATCGGAATCACGAACATGGCAGGCGATGAAGAGGGCTTCCAGATTGAGGGACGCGAGTGTGTTGAGTTCTCCTCCAGTGCCGGGGGGCTCAGTGGAATTGGTGAGGATATTCATAACTGAAATAAAAAATATATGAATTCCATTCGCTCGATTTTGAATGGAATGATTTTGCAATTTTTCGGCAGATTTACTGTTCTGCTTAATGAGCTACAAGGGCGAGTTCCGTGTGAGCTGCATGAGCGAGAAAAGTATCATGGGGGAGGATGAAGTGGTTCTATTGTCGGAGTTTGTCCGAGACGAGTTTCACCACTTGTTTCATGAGATCAAAGGAAATCGTAATGAGGGGAAGATCAATTTGATTTCGAATTTTAATGGGTCGGCAAAATGCTGAAAATGTATTTATTCTTTAAAGTTACTCCGTGTGCCATTAAATATGTTATAAACTTAATTTAAAATGTACAACTTGAAGTAACAATTGAAAGAGATAATAAAAATAGTACGTTTTCGAACTCTTTATAATAAATCAGCATGCTTGATTCGGTTGAAGCTGAAGGTGAGAACGAGAACTGAGAACATTTCAAACATCCCATCATCCATGATATAATACCATGTCCTACCTGTCTCTCTCTCTATTCCAGAATTATTCTATTTCCCGCATTCAATTGCTGGATTTTAGATTTCCATGGAATGGGGTAGCTGTAAAAAGATATAAGGATATAAGGGCGATAAGTATGCTGATAAGTGGAAGGAGAATAAAAAGTTATGAATGGGATGGGATGACTCAAATATATATACGTGCTGATTTGATGGTGGGTGGATTTTTTTCAAAAGTTTGCAAAAACTTGAGCCCATATAAGTAATTCACGCAACCAGTGTTCACGCCGGAACGAAGACAATGATTAACCTTGCCCTCACCCGAGCATTTCTCCTGATTCTGCACCTTACACTAGGCCTTACAGATGCCCAAACGTGTGACTTCTGTGGAATGTACATAAATTTACCTTTCTTCTTATTTCCAAGATTCTCATATGGGTCATTACGTGCAATGTTTAATATTGATTCTTGCAATAAATCGGCAATATAGGAATTGCCAAAACCTCCCGCCTAACGATATACCGCTATGTGATGTTAACAATAGGATGATGACCGGATGCTGCAGGTACACGTTAGCATAAACATATGCATATAAGTACATTTTACCTGTAATTTTTCATGCCTTTAAAAAACGTGAAGATTTAGGAGTGCAAATTATGAAATGTTCTTGTAAAAGCAACCAAAATAGCCCAGTTATAGCCAACCCACCTCCGCCAGGCTGTGACAGACAATACTGCGGGAAGTAATTTGAGTTTAACGATTTACAAGCAAAGTGAAATCTATGCTTAGCCAGGATAACTATAATCTATGAATATTGAAAATTCCGTCAGGGATTGCTGGCAGTATGCTGGCCTGGGGGGAAGATTTTGGAATTGTAAGGATGCCAATGATGACCAAAACTGCTGCCCAAAACCGTGAGCTGATAAATCAGTATGAAATTAAGTATGAGGTGAAGGGGTATTCCGATTGAATGACGAGACTAACAAAATATTTTTTTAGAACTACTACTCCTCCTCCTGCTCCTATTATTACTAGTACTGAGGACTGCGGGACAAGATTCTGTAACACGTGGGGTCAATTATTCATCGAATAATTTAATTTGAATATATAGGAAAAGTAGTATTCCATATTTGAACTTGTGATGTCCTATGTTGATAATAGGGATTGCTGGGGCACTGGATTTGACAAACCGAAATGTGAGGCGGCCCAAAACGACGAGAACTGCTGCGAAAAACCGTGAGCTGATTTAGTACTCAGAAGCAGAATTTGAAATTGAGAATGTCCACAAATATATCAAGAATCTCTTTACCATTTATCACCAAAAGACCAATACCAGTTTGGGGTTGGGTACTGATTGGAATCGGGAGTGCCGCACTTCTTATAGGGATCATAACATGTGTAGTTATCTTTTGCATAAACAAGGGTAGCAGTCGTAATCGCCAAATGTACAATCCCGGCGGTAATTACTTACCACAAAATTATAAAATGCAGATACTACTTACCCTCAACAAGTGAAATTAATCCCAAGATAAATATGATGACACTACGAAACGATATTTAAATGTGTGTAGGTGCTACTAATACTTATGCCGCAAGCCAACCATCCACCTACAACCCAACGGGAGGAGGTGAGTTTAAGGAGGTTAATTCAAGCATTCTGAAATCATTCAAAGTTAAACATGATGACTGGTTTTTCTATACGCAGGGTACAATTATGGAACGCAATATGGAAATCCGAGCGATAATTATTACGGAACTTCCGGCCTGTACTAGTTTGAACAAGGAAGTCGCATTGTTTTGGATTTCGGACATTCTAAATGGGCATGCATTACCTAAGCTCGGAGAATCCTTTTATTCATCGCTGATTTAAATTGTATTCTTGATGGTGGACCAATAATGATAATGATGTTAGAAATAAAAGCCCTAGTAAATGCATAATTAATAATAATAAAACATTTTATATACCCCTCGTTCCTCCAGCTCTTTCCAAAATTCTTTGGGATGACACGAACGTGATATTTAAGTATAAATGATTATTTGTCAAAATAAAAATGCACAAATCAAACTGAGGTTTTACATTACACATTTCAGCCTTTTCCTTGGAAAGTGTTCGGAGCATTAACTATATGGGAAATAGACTTTTTAAATGGAAGCTGCACAGGTAAGCATCGAACCCTCCTCTGAGCTCCTGAAGCATCAGCCTTGCTTGACCTTCCATATCTCATGAAGTCATAATCATAAATATTATTTTTGTTGTGAAGGTTTCAATTACACGATTTAGATATATTTTAAGTTTGCAGAAAACAAGGGGCAAAGTGGGCAAACTTTGATTGAAGAACTTCCCAACCCGGTTTTATTATGCGTGTTTTATTAGTTTTCCGCAATTTTTTGCAGTGATTTTGTCATTATCGGTGATCTATTTTGGCTAACCTTGTGTCGACGTCGACGTGCGCCCCTATTCAACAGTGCTTTGCTAGTCGACAAAAGTCATTTTTAGAAAACTCGCTCCCTCCCATGTATACTCTTCAGTCAATCGAGGCTGACTTCTGATCTGTGCCGGACCACCCAACAAGAATGAAGACAATGAAAAGTCTTGCTCCAGCTTTTCTCCTAGTTCTGCACCACCTCCAACATTTTGCAGATGCCCAACAGCAACCATGCCGCTTTTGTGGAGTGTTTGTAAACATTCTTAAGATTTTATTGAAGATAACTTTGAAATGCTTAAGTAGTTGATCCATCGCCTTCTCGGTAATGTAGGACCTGTTTTTTGCTCGGAAATCAAAATCTTCTGGAGTGTGTAGGGAACAATAATGCAGCATCCGGCTGCTGCAGGTAACAAGTTCACATACATTTCATGGGATGGGTTTTAACACTCAGCTTAGAATGAAGTAATAAATTAATAATTTATTATATTGTTGAATTTTTTAAATGTCTTGCTTCGACAAATACCTAAAATCCAAATGCCAATGGGAACAGTCAAACCACCACCTCGACTACGACTACGGGAATCCCTACTACTACCATCGATCCGAACTGTGACAAAACATACTGCGGAAAGTAATGTCCTTTTAAAACAAATGCTTAAAAAATTATTTATTAAGATCGATTTGACGTTTGACTAATGTAATCGAAAGGGATTGCTGGCAGCAGAATGATTTCTGGAAATGCAAGAGAACTAACGATAACCAGAACTGCTGTCCACAAGGGTATGGTATAGTATGATGATTAATCAACGGGCAAGTGAATGTTAGGAAAACAACGATTAATATTTTTTTGATTAACCTTCACTAAAATCCTTCACTTACAGTTCAAGCTGCAACAAAGAATTCTGTGGAAAGTAAGGCTTAACTGTACTCACTCCACTGAAGAAAGTTGAAAGTACATATATGTATTTACCTACTCAAGAGATATTTTGGTTTTTATTGATCCGTACTGATATGATAGGGATTGTTGGAATTATAACGGAGGAAGCGACTTCTGGAAATGCAAGGAGGCTAACGATGACGAGAGCTGCTGCCCGAAAGAGTACGCTGATGAACTACATTTAATAATAAGTTCAGAACTGCGGGGTTATTTAATTAGAGGGACGTTAATTCTTTTCTTTCTCGTGGACGTTGCAATGATATCTCGAAAAATTTTCCAGGCTTCCTGGCGGTTTACCGATTTGGGCGTGGGTTTTGATTGCGATTGGCAGTGTAGTCGTTATTGGTCTCATTGCAACGGGCATTTTCGTTTTTTGTGCGTCCAGACGTCGCAATCGCAATCGTGAAATGTATAATCCCGGAGGTTCCAACAAAATCATAAATCTCCAATAGCAGATAGCCCTCAATGAATCCTAAATATATGACTATAATGATAATGACGTAGTTTGAAACGATGATAAAAGTCCTCATAATTATTTATATGTCTAGGTGCTACCAATACTTATACGCCCAGCCAAGCCTACAACCCCACTCCGGCGGGAGGCGGTGGTGGAGGTGAGTCTAAAAAATTAATTTGATTGATTTGATTCTCTTGACACTTTGAAATTATCGTGAGGTTCAAAGTTGAACATGATATATGGTACGGTACGCAGGGTACAGTTATGGTACGCAATATGGCAATTCGGGTGATTATTATGGAACTTCCGGTATGTACTAGTTTGACCTGGTCGTCGCATTGTTTTGGAGCTCGGAAATACGTACTAAATATGTATTCTTCCCTACGCCCGGAGAAAGCAAAATTCATCGGTGATTTCATTTATTCCTAACCGCTTCAATTTAATGGCCGTGGACTATATATGATACTAGAAATAAAAGGACTAGTAAACGCATATAAAAATAATAATGAAACAATTTGCCCCTCCTTTCTCCAGCTCTTTCCTAAATTCTGTGGTAGAATAATGTAGTGCAAAAATATGATGACATGAGCGTGACAAGCAGGTATAAGATGAGTGGTGATGAATGAATGATGATTGATTTTTTCTTAAAATCGCCCCAGAGTAAACACACGCAAAAACCGCACTGAGGAGAAATTACATGACTCTTCAGTTTTTCCATTGTCTGTGGATATTGAAAATTATGAAAACAGACTTCTCCAACGAAATCTGCTTCTGCTCTACTTATAAACTTATAAGACCAACCTGTGCTATATTCTGATATTATGAAACACGTTAAATAAATCAATATTATTTTTTGGTTTCGAGGGTTTCAAAGGTGATTTTTACGGGATACGCGATTTAGAATGTCAAGTAGTGGTTAGCTCTGATTGAAGAACTTCGTGTTGCTTTTAGTACTAGACGTAAACGTTGCACCCAATTTCAAACATTAATTTCACTTTGTACTTTCTATTTATAGTATGCGGTGGTTGAGCTATGAACAGTTCTCCGTGATCTATTTAGTTTATCTAGTGTCGACTTGTGCCTCTATTCACCAGCGCTTTGTCTAACGTGCCCGTCGAGCTGGACAAAAGTTAGCTTGAGGAACTTGATGAACTTCTTCTTTGTGGACTGACATGAACGATATGAAGTATCCAAGATTCAGGTGCTTTCTGGAGGACTGTCTTATTCCTTTTGCGTGTGGGTTCTTCGGAATCTTGCTCATCTTCTGGTTGCGAATGAAACTTTCTGGGGATGAAGCTGCCGTATTGGAGACGTTTGTCGACAACAACACTGGACACATCTTTATGCGGCGACATGGAATCCAGGAAACGGAGGAGGATCTCCATCAACAACCGGACATCCATGATTTGAGTTTGGTGGCACTGGCAGGTGAAGGATTCAAAAGGGTTTATCTCACTACCAGGGAGAAGGAGGAGGGCGGACCTTCGAAGGCAGCTGACGGTCTGGATATTGTCGAATTAAAAAGGAGTAAATTAAAGCAGTTAAAACAGGAGAATTTAGTTTCCCCAGAGCCACCAGGGGCGATATGGTCGTGGCCAAGAATTGAGAAGGAGGCTCCGAGCAAACCCATCGTGTGGGTGATCACTCCAACTTTTCGGAATCCTCATCAACATGCTGAACTGACGAGAATCGCCCAGGCTATGTACCCATGTCGTAGGTTTGTCCGGTGGCTGGTTGTGGATGACACCAGGTGGTCCAAAGACCACCCCGAACATATTCCTAATCTGAAAGAGTTCCTCTCTCAGTTCAAGGTCAAGTTTAAGGTGATCAAGTCAAAGCCTAAAGTCAAAGGCCAAAGATTGGTGTACAACCCCAAGGGAGTAGCAGCCAGGAGGACGGCGATTGAATACATCCGGGAGAAGAAATTGAAAGGAGTTATTTATTTTGCAGATGATGATAATGTGAGAAAATATCTAAAACCTTGAGCGATGTCATTGGTCGGACGAATTTAAAATGAAAAATCCTTTCAACATTATATATTTTTTTGTTACAGACCTACGACTCGGATATTTTCCGACAGGTGAGGCAGTCGAAATCGATCATTAGTTGTAGTATGATTTTTACTGTTAATGGATTCAGGACTGTAACCACTTAACTGATTACATTCTTGTGTGAGCAGATGCAAAGTACAAAAACAGTGTCGGTGTGGCCAACTGGGGCAATAACAGAATGGACAATTAGTGGTCCAGTCGTCGATGAGAATGGCAAAGTAGTGGATTTCTTTGATGCTTGGACTGCTAACAGGAAGTTTCCATTAGATTTTGCCAGCTTCGCCGTTAATGCTGATTTGCTCCACAGTGTTGGTTTCTTTATTTATACGTATCATATTTTACTAAATATTTGTTTATTATTAGACGATAGTTTTTGACTTTCATAAATTCTTTCATACTTTTTTCCAGATCCCGACCGCAAACATTCCTTGGATTCAGGGATACGAAGAGACAGTATTTTTGAAGAGCTTGAATTTGAAGAAGGAAGACTTTCTACCTCTGGCTGCAAATGCGACTGAAGTAGGGAAGAATTTTGCATATTAAATATTCAAGTCGAACGATTTATTTTCATATTAATATATTAGCATTTTTGACAGAGTGTAGCGGATATGATTTTTTAAAGATGATAAATTATCACCTGATCAATTATCATTGATAATTCTTTATTTCAACAACCTCCTCAAGTTATAACTCATTTTCTTTAAGGTATTGACATGGCACACCAAAACCATTCGTGATAAAAGACCCGGTGCACAACTCAGACGTGTTTTGAAAAATCTGTCTATCTGGCCAAAGAATGTTCGTGAGGTGAGTTATAAGAATTGATGATGACATGAGGCTTTTAATTATCTTTGAAGATAGCTATTGATGGGTGTAAGTATGTGTACATATAGATGTAGCTTATCTCGTGAGGATCTATATAGTTTATATTGGACTAATTAACTATTATATATTTTTTAATTTGATCGATCAAGTTGGTGAACAAGTATCAGTTCCTGTTTGAAGAGCTAGTTACTCCCACAATGGAACCAGAACGTGAACCTGTTGAGGTTGAATCAAGTTCAGAGCTAGAGATTGACATCAACTACGCTAATGTGTCCCTGGAATCTAAAAATAAGTTTCATGCTCAGGATATCCTAAAAGTTAGAAAGAAGAAGCCAAAAATTATAGCAGCATTAGAAAATAAAAATAAAGAGCGAACAACGAAGAAAGATGGAGCGTCTAAACAGAATGTTAAAAAACACCGCCGGGTCAAGAAACCAAATTTGGATAAGAAACGGAAGCTTCAGAAGAAAAAAACAGCAAATATGACTTCATGAGCACTAGAGGTATATTTTTCACTTAGTCAAATTATGAAGTAGGTAAATTACGCTTATTTAAATCAAGAATGTAAAAAAGAATCAACATTTTTAAAAGTTTATTCGTTCTAAGAAAACAAAAGTATTTTTAAAAGGACAAAATATTCATGTCACTGTCAAACATTTTAAGCGTCTCAATATGCCCCCTTTACTTGTATTAAATGTGTGCCAACATTTTCCTCTATTATCCTTACGTATTCATAATGTCTGGAACATTTTAATATTTGTGTTTGTTTTGTACCGTGCAGCGTTGTGAAAAATGAACTATTATATTTATACAATTTTAATATTATGATTAAATAGTACAAGTCACTATTACTTCATGGTCTCAACGATGGATATTCACTGAATAAGAATAAGTTTGCTTACCTTGTTCACCTACACTCTTTTAACTATTTGTGTTTTTGCTCCCGTTTTCAATTTCGTGTTTCATTATTTATGTAACTAAACCCCTAATTTACATTTTCATGCTCCTGTCCCGTCAACTTTGGTTAGCCTATCTGCAAAATATGGAACT
>JAHZNH010001515.1:0-11674 GCA_027744355.1 Tyrannoseira gladiata
AGATTTTGCAATGCATGCGGAAAACCCCAATACTCTAGTATTTAGTGAGAGTGGAAAGTGGCTGTCTCACCTCTGTGCTGTGAGGTCATGTCACTCTGTACCTTACCACTCACTCATTGATACCAAGGGAGATGGAATGAGGAAGAGTGGCAAATGCATATATACATACAAGGAGGACGAAGATTCCCAATTTTTCCATTCTTTTAAAATTGACGAAGCATTTTTTTACCGGAAGGTGATGCGAGGAACACACACTAGTAGGAAGTTGGTAGGAAGGTACGTAGCATTACTCCTGAAAAAAAGAAATAAGAAGGGAAAGTAAGATAAAAAAGGGGGAAATCGGGAGGAGGATGCATGAGGAAGACTGGGAGCTTAACGGGGAAAATACGAAGTGTGAGTTTCCAGAATAAAGTCAGAACCACCAGCACCATATAGATAGATAGAGATTGTAGTGGGCAAGTGTGTGTTTTTTTTGCTATGGGTCTAAAGGTGAGATACTAGTCAAGTCTGCAGCGGCTTTCGTGTCAGATGCACAAAGTACGGGGAAAGACCATGCCAGGCCAGGCCACTGGAGTAAGTTGGTAGGTATTATGACAAGGAGGAATATGAGAATAAGGCTTATGCTTCGTCTTTATAGGAGGACTTTGGACGGGGAAATAGTCAAAAATGAGGTACTTTTGTGGTCTCGATATTATGTATGTTTTGCGCGTGTTTCGGCTAACTACGTGAGCAACATAAATGATTTCCCTTGACTAGCTCCATCAAGACAAATATCATGTTGAAGCTGATCCATTTCTTATTTCACTCCTTCCACACAAGAATCCCATAGTAGATCGTGGGAGGTTCAGGTTCGGTTCGATGTATCAAGTGAAGTTTTTTTAACAATATAGTTAAGGGGAGAAACCAGAAAGAAAAATGGATGTGATTCTTCCGCACAATTCTTTTGTTTCAACCTGAGTATTTTGCGGGATTGCTCTCCGTCATTGATTACTGAAATGAGAGGAAGAGGGTTTTGTCTCGCGTAAGATAAATACTTATTCTCGATGGGACGAACTGAGACCTTTCAGGAGGAAGTGAGAGACTTTAAAGAGAAACTTGATTAATTCAAGGACCTTAGGTTGTGTATTTAATACTTACTCGCCAAAATTCATTTAATTTTACAACCGTCACTTCATCCACTCACTCTCTCGTTGTCAATATTTAAAAAAACAATAATAATTTTGGCTTGCATTAATAAACCGTCAGTGAGTAAATGCGAAGATGGATTTGCTGAGTTATAAGCTTAAGCATCGATTTACGTTTTGTAATGCCTTTATTGGATAGTTGAACGTGGATTGGATTTTCCCAATTCAGACAATGGTATCTATTTACTTGAATGATTATATGATCTGGACATTGTACCATAACCCTTACCTGGCCCTTATCAAGTTCAGATCAACTTTCTAATATGCAATTTCCATTCCACCTTCCTTTTCCGGAAATGGGGAGACTTGAAGGATTAGCCAAGATAATAACGTTTACAGTCCGTCGCATTTCAATAAAGAGGATTGCATGAATTGGTTCTGGGAAATGTACAAAAGTCATTACTTGAAAATGGAGTTAGCCCTTCCTTGAAAGATTCCATTATAATTATGAGTATCTATCTATGTGATCGTCGAGAATCGGAAGTGTCCTGTCTCCGTCCTATCCAGAGAATGATGATGCTACCAGTTCTACCTGAGAGAACCCCATGATTTTATAAGGTTTCATCCATTTAAGCTGCAATTTCAAGGTCGTAATTAACTTTCCCCAACTTTTTTTTCTCTCCCATTCTCCTCTAATGAATCGTATTCGTCTTTGTCCTCCGCCTTGGTTCTTGATCGGTAGGTTGGTGCTCAGGAGAAATGTAATAAAGATAACGGGCAGATAATTGCTCCAAAACGTCAGTGTGAACGAACATTAAGAGTTTATTGTATCGCAGCGGGTTGGGTTGCGCTCCCTAAAGATTTTACTGACGGTTTAATCGCTCGTTCCAGGTCATTACATCTGATCGGTCATTATCTTTTTGCCTCTGCGTGTTCTCCCACTTTCACTCACAGAACAGAACAGAACCATTGATTTGGTGACGAGATTTCTGCTACTGGTTTATAGATGTGTGATGCTCTTCTGCGCATCTTTGTTCAGTTGATTTTGATTGGAAGCCAAAAAAGATCGCTTTCTTTCAGAAAGTGGAAGCCTAGGTTGATTCTGTGCCAGACCTAGATGATTCTCTTACGTTGATGTCGTTGTAGTGTCTCAGGGAAAATCGAAACTTTTTCGAGAAACAGCAGGACTTTTTTTCCCAATCTATACTCATCAACCAGGCCGTCGAAGCACGCACACCTGGATACTGGATACGAAGATTTGCATACAGCCAAATTCGTTGGGTATTGATCAGAATAGCACACCTTGGTGCCATAAGAATTTTAATTGTGGCTTTTATATTACCTGCTATTATATTACCCGGAACTGCTTCTGAACTAGTGTATTGTTGTAAAGTACCTTAACTGAAAACTTAACTGAAGGAGGACGTGGTCAGGAATTGTACTATAATCAGATGAACTAATAAGTAGGCACATTACTAGTGCACTGTTTACTTCAACAGATTTCTGTGTCGTGGCCTTCCAACTCCAACTTCCCATGTTTGTTTCAAGTCTGCAGAATGCCAGTATCGCCCCAACAACATGATCATCCATTTTGTCCCTTAGTAGATTTGCCGTGATCCATGTTGTTTGTTCTACTTCTCCTGGTTGAAAAGGGAGACTTAAATAAAGTTCCCGGGTGGAAAATCATTTATCATATCAATCTCCCCGAAACCCAGTCGCCTCCAAGGGTAAGGGACATATGTTGAGATGTGCACACAACAGTGCACTACACCCTCCCCCTCCTACTACCAACACTATACTAGTGCTCTCCTCTGCAAAGAAAATATGATTAATCACCGATATGGCACTTCTTCAATTTATTCCTCGAGCTAAAGCACAATTTTTCTAAGCTCCTCGGAGATATACAAAAAAGCTTTTTTTCCTCCTCTCCTCTCTCTCCTGCACAACATCTTCGCAGATTAAGTACATACCTTCCGCGAGCGAGAGCGGAGTCGAGTATCACATTTTCCATTCCGCAATATAAGCCAGATATCCTGGGGATCAAATTTCTAAGACCCTTTTGTACTTTGTTTGTTATTGCTTTATGTTCTCTGGAAAAAGGTGAGATGGTGTGTTCCACCACTTCTCCTTCCTTGGTTCGCTGGGTTTTCCTCGAATTTGAGGAGGAAATTGACAAGATCCCATTTTGATTCGCTCCGAGAGAAACACCTCCAAATCCTCCATTCGTTCCCAGAAATAAGGAGGATTCTTATATAAACATTTTCATATAGATATGAATACATATTTATCCCACTCAATCGAATCTAAAAATAATTTACATGGGCTCAGCTGAACAACTGGGGCGACTTGAGACTTCCACCCAACCCCAGACAGACAGGAACTCAGACTCTGTACGATTCCATGCTTATCCATTGAAATGCAACTTTGATTAAAATCATACCATTTCCTCGTCCAACTCCGGCAATAATAAGTAAGTACTTAACTCTCCCTCATGAAGCGATTGTCCCCAGAGTCCAAGATGGGATACTGCTTGCTAAAAATTTAACAAAACACTTAATCCTGACTAAAGAACCCCACTAAAGCCCATTCGACTCCCTCAAATTTGATTTGATCCGACCCAGATTCCTGCTCGAGCTAAATGACCCACTGCCCGCCCGCTTTGCCTGCCTGCATGGGAGTGTCTCCATTCCATGGGCTACTTTTCCGAGCCAAAAAGGATGCATTTTTAAAACTAATTCGTGCGGTCCAGTCCAACTCTGCCTCCAGCTAGGAGGAAATAATGTCGCTTTATAATTCCCTTCATACATACACAAGTATTTACATGCATTAGAAAGAATGCGATGATGCTTCTATAGCTGGATGGGATTGCTCCAGTGATAAAGCTGCGCTTGAGGGAGAAATGTAATATTGTAAATAAATTTTACATCGTGATTCCATCATCCTTATCATTCTTCCCCAAAAAATTATTCGGGTTCCAATTTTCGCGCACCGAGCGAGCAGCATTAACTCGCAGATTTCCAGGATTTTGGCACGTTGCGTTCTTCTCGTCGTCGTCGGGTTCAACTCGACTGTAAACAAAGAAGTGGAAAAATATATAATAACATCACCCACTATAACGTGACAGACATGCACATGGTATAGAGGAGGAGGGATCCATAGTGGATGGAACAGAACAAATAATAATACACGACACCATACAACTGACTACTACTTACACAACCCGAGAATAGCTTGCAGCACCACCAGGACGAGTGACTCGGGTTGCAAGTGTTGTCCTTTTGGTCGACTATTATTTTTTTGCAGTGGAGCCATGAACCAACCATGATGATGATCATCATTATATTACTAATTCTGGAGGATAAAATGTGTGCCAGAATGGATACCGCAACAAATTACAAATGCATACTTTATTACGACAGTTGATACTACTACTCTTTTCCAGATTTTCTTTTTTTTTCACTGTTCCCCTCGCGAAGCTACCATCATCACCACGTCGGCTTGGGAAAACAAGAGGGAAAAATTCTTTACAGGACTCTTTGGCACGTTGCTCCTCTTGTTTCACTAGTCTCTGTGCAAACACACAAAACGAGTTCAATAGGATTGGGTTGGGACATGGTCACAAAACATTGCTCCTCTTCTCCTGTTAATTCATTCATTCAGCAATCCCAGATACTCCAGAACTGGAACAGCAACCAATCCCCCCAAAAAATGTAAGTAAGTAGTACAGTGCAGGCAGAGAAACTGCTCCAGGACAGCGGACAACTGCTTTCCAGATTCGGTAAGAGATACTTCCTCAGATCAGCTTTGTTGTTGTCGTGGTGGCATGCAACGTCATTGCAGCATGAAAACAATGTGCCATCACCATCATCATCAACCACCGCCACAAGCATGGAATTGGAGTGGAAGGCGTGAGTCAATTATTCTTTCCTGACATTTATTTATTTATGAGAGAAATGAATGAAACTATTTATGATAGGAGGCCATAAATTTTTAAAATGTTCACATGCTTTCCTATCATTGTCCAAAAATGTCGCGCACGAAATATTGCCGCCCGACAGAGCTTGACTCCGACAATGACATGTATGCTTTCATGTTTAAGCACAGATACAGAACTAACTGTTCTACATACCTAATGGCTATGTTTGATTTAAGCGTGAAGAGTTAGTTTCTCCTTGAAGATAAATAAGAGAACTGAGACTCCCTCAAATGCTCACAATACTATCGTTTTAGCAATATTAGTTATTTATTTAGGTATTGAAAATGGGTAAAGTAGGCTAACGCTCTCCCCATTTGTCACTTTAGCTCTTGGCTGCAAACGATCCTGCTCCGAATTCATTCCATGGAGCGTAACACGCGGATTAAAGAAAATCAAAGCTGTAGTGGGGCTCCCAGGTTCCGACAATGCAATAACGACATGTAATATTTTGAAATGATATACAGCGAAAAAGCCTCCTTGCCCAAGGATGGATTCATCTCTCGGGTGCAATCCGCTTTTATTGGATTGCAGATTGCGGTACTAGCGACTAATAAAAATGGGATAGTAGGTAGATAGTTTCTGTTCCACAGTTTACTTAATCTGACAGTTTTTGAGTTTATCGTATTTTAAATAAATGGCAAAGCTGCGGATAGGAAAGTGAAGTAAAAACTGCGTTCAAATTGAAATTGCTGATTTTTGCGCACTTGATCGACAAAATGCATTTTAGAAGACACTACCCAAACATCGGTGCACGCAGATTACCTACCTAAAGATATGGCTTTATCAACGACCGGAGGATTTCATGGATAGTGTCCCATTCATTGAAATAATATGCGACAATTTATACGCATGCAAAATCGCATGGATGTGGATGGATAACGAACCCATCGCCGTTTTTATGGCCTTTCTCTATTACGCGAATCAAAATGATTTAGTGTAATACATAAGGCGAAAGTGGTTGACGGGATCGAAAACTGTGCGAGTGCAGCTCCCTTTCTCGCTTGTTTCGTCATTCCCCCGGTTTCCACACAGATTATGTCCATGTCTTCGCTTTCCTCGCCCCCGTCTCTACTTTCTGGAGGAGCTGAGTCGAGTCATCATCAGATTGTAATACAGGAATGTTAAATGGCTTCTTTTCCTACAATAAAATTAGAGAGAAAAAACTTTACTGCGGGGGTCTCCTTCCCGAGTTTTCCTGACCAGAGGGTACAAAAAATGAAGAAGAAGAAGGAAAGTTGGTCGTGGTGGTGGTGGTGGCAACGCAACGGTACTGTTCAAGCTTGCAAGCACAAGATTTTTTTTAGTAAAGTCCCGCGCCCGAAAACTGGAAGGGAGGAATAGACACGAGCGACAGCATAATTTATGCTGATTTACCATTGCGTAATTGAAAGTTATGGCTAACCCTTCTACTTCGACTTTTTCCCTTTTTATGGAGATGAAACTCTCGCTTCGTCTTGCCATTTAATTTTGTTTTTACCTCAATCAAGGGAAAACACTTTCCAATGGAGGAGTGGATGTTTTGGAGAGGGAAAAAAATCCACAGATTTTTTATTCTCAGGATTTCAACTCCGACGCTAATGTAAGGTCTTGAGACTTATTTGTTTTTTCAATGTGTAGTGTTTTACAGTGGTGGTGGTGGTGCCTGCATATAGGCTGATACATTATGGATAGGATGAGATTGACTTAACGCTGCACTGCACAAGCTCTCTGCAAGATTGGCTTTTTGCTCTGCTCTACTCGAACCAAAGCACAGTCTCCCCCATCCGAATGGATGTTGCATTCGGACGGAGTCCCGGATGGCTGTTCACTTTCAGTTTTTTAGAGGATTTTACCGCTCTCATTTTGTCGAGAAAGTCATTATTTTATAAACGGAGGACAAAACTCGGAGGAGATTCTTGAACTTGAGCTCTTGACTAAAATAAATAAATAAGAATTATTTTTGTAGAAGTCATTAATTTTTGTTTGGCTTCACTTTTCATATCCTTTCTCAGCCCTACTAATCGCCTTCATCATTCTCTGTTTGCGTTTATTTAGCTGAGAAACATAACATTTTGCAGGAGGCATGAAGAATCCTGAATTTTTGCTTGGGCTTCAGGTTTCATTCCAGCAGAATGTCTTCCAGAAGTGACGGTGTTTTTATGAGAGAGAAGAAATATGATGAATGTCATAACAGTTTACAATTTGCTTCAAAACAGTCTTAACAAAAATTAAAATGATGGATCGCCGAATTCCAGTGTAAATTGTGTACTTGTCAAGTAAACAAAGATGGTGAGTGCGGCAAAACTGTAAATCAACTTTTAAGATTTTTTATTAACCCCACCGCAGCTCACCAAATTAGCTGAGATTTTTTATGTGCATGACTGATGCTCGAGTGGTCGTAGATCAATGCAGCTGTTGATGAATCCAGCCCATCAAACAGCCCTAAAGCTAAAGAATTAATTAGGGACTCTAGAAGTTCAGCCACGCGTCCGGATAAAAAATGGAATGAATCGAAGTTTGAATGAAGTCAAGTTTTTTTATAAACTTTGAACAGATTTTTCCAAATTCTGATAAATTCTTTCAGCGACCACTATGATCGACTGCCAATCAGTCTATATATGTATGTATAGTCGGTGTTCAATCAACAATGGAAATTATTACATTATAACAGAGCAACTTTACATTTTTTGGAAGTTTGGATGGACTGGTTGAACTTCCAGAAAGGGTTGACGCAATTTTAAAGAAATTGTGTAATATATGAACACTTGAATATGAGTCCGCACTCATATTCAAATTCCAATGCTTGTTGGAAAAAACAAGCGGAACCCTCTAGTCTTCATCGGAAATCATAATAGCTTCATAGAAGGCATCAAGATAGATAAAAATTCTGCCAGTTGCTAATAAGCATAGTATTGAATCTTTTGTAATATCTCAGTTTCCCCCTTCTTGGAGGAAATCTTCGAAATTAATACACTCCCTCACTTTGAACTGCTTTCTCTGGCACTGCATCAACTTACGGGAAGTACCTTAAGATCAAAAGGGTGGAGGGAGGCATTATGGAGTCAGCCAGTCCGTGAAGACCCCAACTCTCAGAATGATTCTACTCGGGTGAGTGGAATTGATTTCAGGAGAAAAAAGTGAAGAAGGTACAGCTAAAGTCAAACAGTTTGTTGACACGAATTAAAGCTGGGGCTGAAGTGGCATATCTTAGAAAGAACCTGGTCCTGACTTTGGCTCAGATTCCCTCGTTGAAGTCACCAGCATCTGTAGAATCTGTGAAAACTTTTCCGAGTCGGAGAAGGGCTCTGCATAAAAAAATTTGCATTCCACGCTCCACACATATCATGCGACATGTCTTCTGCTGCTGTCCTCTTTAATGCGTTATCAACCCATCTTCTCTCTTTTAGGCGGGTGGGTAGGAAAACAAAAATAGGTAATAGCATGATTTAATTTCATTCCTTCCTACCCGAGCAGGACACATTCTTCACGGAGGAGTAAACTACGAGTTCTTGGGGACATGAAACAGTCTCCTATCTTGAGACACTTCCTCCAAGATGCGGGCATCTCCAAAGAGTAGTGGATTGGAAATATTGGAGAAGAGAAGAAAGAGGAGCGTGAGAGAGTCAGAGGGTTAAGAGTACTAGTGTTCTTGTGCGGTGCGGGGTCCAGTTCGAAGCAAAAGAGAAAAGATGCGCACCAACTACAACTACTTATGAGCAAGTCAAGCCAGACCAGACCAGACCTTTTAATTTATTGTGTAATTAGCGGGGAAGTCAAAGGAAAATGGGACGCTGCTTAGATGCCTCCTAGGTGAAAATGCTCCTTCATAACTACTTTAGTGGCCAACTAAAAAGGTTACGGGAAAACCCGCCATATGTACGATTTTCTCGGGATTCTTTTTCCTTGTACCTCAAACCAAAAAACTCCCTGAAGACAATGGTACTAGGGTGATGCGATGAAGCAAAAAATCGACCATCTTTCCGTGAAGGAGGTAAGTAACTAAGTACTTATTTTGGAAGCATAGTTTCTCCTAATTACACATCTCATTCGTTTTAAGAATTCTGAAACCTGAAAATTCTGGGAAAAGGACTGGCAAAATTTAACTAATTTAAATAGAAAATTTTGTTCCCCGAGAAAGTTCTGGATAAATTCTGATATTTTTTTTTGAAACGAGAGTAGATGGTATTATTCAGCATTCGTGAGCCCCCTTAATTCCTCCCAGTGTCTATGGTTTAAAGTTCGCGATATTTTAACTGATTTCATTTTTCCCCTTTCTTGTAGAGAGGATCTACTATTGAGCAAATAAAGAAGACAAATAAGCTTCCTCCTCCTTCCAGGAAAAGGGACTCGGGAAGGAATTCGGGGAACAAGTCTTTCTACTTATCCATGAAACTTAAATTTTCAGCTTTTCATCACGATTCTTTTAGCCGGAACAAACAGAAGAAAAGAAGAGTTTTGGGAGAGCCCTATATTATTTTACATTTTATTAACTCAACTTTCTCAAGCCCTCTCTCTTTGTTCCTGTAATACTTCGAGAAGGACTTGAATAATTCGGGGAAGAGAGCTCCTAATGAGAAACTTTTTTCTGCTGCGGAGCAAGCGAGCTTTAATTCAACACGACAAATGCAGTAGTTTTCACCTGTCCACCGTGATAAAAACTACTCACTCAGTGCGTGAGAGCGCTTTGTTTTCCCTGCCACAGTAGTCTCCTTCCGAATTTAATTGTTATTCACTTCAAAACAATCTCCCGAGACTGAAGACGAGGTAACTACTTACACAGTACAAAACTCTCTGATTCTGATGTGGTAATAAATAGACAAGCTAAAGTACTTGATGCCAAATCCAAAGAAAATATCAAGTCGAATCTAACGAATCATAATTATTCACAAAAACTTATTAGCACCGATCGTCTAGAAATATGCATAATACGGTTGAAATGGAAAAACTTATCAAAAATTTCGATTGTTATATTATGATGGATTTACATATGAAATAACCAACTTCAACAACTTATTAGTGCTTATCGGCCAGAAAGCTCAGACATTTGGTAGTCGGGTAAAGTTGTGCTTTGCTCAGCTTACGTTAGGTTACCTGCTTGGATCTTTGCTCAGCTTAAGTTAGGTTGGGTTGCCTGCTTGGCTTTCTGCGCGACTTAGATTAGTTAGGTTGGGTTAAGCATGGCTAGGATAGGTTAGATTACCTGCTTGGCTCTTTGCTCAGCTTAGATTGGGTTAGGTTACCTGCTTGGCTCTTTGCTCAACTTAGGTTAGGTTAGGTTGGGTTAAGCATGGCTAAGATAGGTTAGGTTACCTGCTCAGCTCCTTGCTCAGCTTAGGTTAGGTTAGGTTACCTGCTTGGCTTTTTCCTCAACTTAGGTTAAGTTAGGTTACCTGCTTGGCTCTTTGCTCAACTTAGATTAGGTTGGGTTAAGCATGATTAGGTTAGGTTAGGTTACCTGCTTGGCTGTTTGCTCAACTTAGGTTAGGTTAGGTTAGGTTAGGTTACCTGCTTGGCTCTTTGCTCAGCTTAGGTTGGGTTGCGTGCTTGGGTCAAACTCAAAGGGAGATTTATTAAGTGGTGCTACAGGCTGGGGCTAATATGAAAATGAAACAGTTTGTCGGAGGTGGCAAAAATTAGCACTCGAATTTTTTACAATGACAGATTTAGATAGGAAATAGCCAAATTAAAAAATTTATTTTCGCCGATTGGCCAGAAACTATGCGTAATCCAGTTAAAAATGGTAAAAAAATCAAATATTTTACTATGATAGAGTGAGATGCCGTGTTTACATAGGGTTTAGGATGAGCTAATACTATATAAAGAATTTAGCATAGACAAACATTTTTGTATGGCTTTAGCACTAGCAATCGAAGCAAAACTATCTGGTGGTAGTAAATACCATCAAAACCATTAAGTACTTAATTCTGATTCTAATATCAAAGAAGTTAAAAGATTATGCTCGGATTTTTTATAACTTGCTCTACCACGACACTCGACATGAGGGACCTTGCCTCATGTCTGCATTTGATTTCTGTTTAGTTTTCCTCATCTCGAAAAAAGTTTGAAGTCCCAATTTCCAACAAATCCCTTTTCCAAGAAATGGTATCTATTTAGTCAACAAAAAGCTTATAGGAATATGCCTATTCGTCTCAAATCTAGTTTTGATCTGGAAAGGTGACATAAGTAGTATGACTTAAGAATGCTTTCCCAACCTTTTTTGGCATCCACTAAACCAACCAAAACCAGACCATTCCAGTACCAGAATGCAGAGGTTGGGGGCTTTTACCTCGAAACGCATTAAAAATTGAGGATTCTCACGATTGGGAATATTGTTAAGAAAAATTTTTTGGAAATTGTGGTGCTATTTACCCACTACCATATCTCCGTGAAAGCTGTGTAGATATGCAGAAACGTGTTGTATTTTCCTAGGAAGGTTGGGTTTTCATTCGATGTGATGGCCGAATCCATTGCAGAGCAAGAATCATATTGTTATCAAGACAGCAACTCAGGAAGATCCTCATCCTCTTCATCGTCGTCCTCCTTCTCCTCCTGATCTTTATATAACAAAGTGGATTCACAAAGTTTTAGATTCGGT
>JAHZNH010001516.1:0-13790 GCA_027744355.1 Tyrannoseira gladiata
AAATATTAATTGTATATGGTACGTTGAGTACTTCTTATGGATGCCAAATTTTGTAATGCCAAAGCTAGCTCCAGTTAAATTTCATCACTGGACCCCAAGACTTTCCTCCAGGTGGTATAAAAGTGGTTGACAGATCGTAATGCCGAGCATTTCTGGCTTAATCTTGAGCTCAGAGAGACGTTCAGAAAACTTGAGTCTGCAGAGTTTTATAAAAGGGGCTGAGAATTCGGCAAAAATGAAGGCATTCGGGCTGGTTTTGGTGGGTCTTGTGATATGTTCCGGTATTGCAGAAGCAGTTCCAGCTTATGGGTCTACCCCTCACAATAACTGGAATGAGGCACCTGCAGACCAACAACCTGTGAGAAGGTCTAGCAACTCAAACCAAGCCGGGAAACGAACCCTAGAAGTAAGTGTTTTCATAAAGTCGTTTTGATTTGAAATTTGAAGTTGCATGTCATTCATCATTGAAATAAATAATCATTTCTGTTTAGGGTATGGTTCGCCAGCACATTGATGACCTTGACAAGCAAACTCAAAGTGATTTGGTGAGATCAGTTTTAAGCTATGATTTTTTCGAACACTGGGAATTTATTTACATCAAGTGGATTCTAATAAGCTTTCTTGCATTGCATAGAAAATCTTGAGTTATCTTGAAAAGGAACTCAATAAGATCTTCAGCTGTTACATCAAGCTTNATCTTGAGTTATCTTGAAAAGGAACTCAATAAGATCTTCAGCTGTTACATCAAGCTTAGTTGCCCGAGGATGAGGAGTTCCAAGGTGCTTGCCGAATGCGACGAAATAAAAGATTGGCCTCTGTATCACCAAGTCATGAAAATGGCTGGCATACGCAGATATCCTTACCAAAATTATGCTCCCACACCCACACGACAGATAGATAGCACGACCACTGCTGCTCCCGTTGAGTTACAACCTATATCAGTGTACCGGAGACGAGATGGGCGTCGGGAACGTGAGATGACAAATAACGGCAACATTAATGACATGGAGGACACAGGCGCAACTGACGATGAGATTGAAAACGATCAGTACTACCAAGCAGCTACGAGAAGGTTACAACCCAGCAACCGAAGAATTCGCCGAGAACATAACCATCATCATTAATTAGTGCCTCTTTAGATTACAAAGTACGAACTACAACTGTTAAGTTTGACTAATCAACGCACACTCACAAACTATTTATTTGTTTGCTTACCACTAAATTCATATGACAATTTCCATTCAAGCAATATGAAACTGACAATTCATTAACGCCTAATTTCATAAATGTAACAATGTATAATAATTCATAACCTTTAATATGTCAAAACATTAAAATTTTAAAATTCATTTAAAAATTTGATTCATGATATATTATATTTGCATGAATTCCGATTAAAACAAGCATTCACTTCATCATTTAAAATTTGCGCAAGTTATAACGGCCAGCAGCACTACGACTTGTCCCGTAGATGATACCTCGACGTTTTTCACCGGGGTTTCGTAGTTTCTGGAGACTTTTATCAGCTTTCCCAACGTCGTCGGTCGCTTGTGCATCATCTTTATTTTCATCACTCTCGGAGGATGGCCACTTGCTCTTCTTAGTGGGGCAATACTTCTTGGTGTGTGCATTGTCTCCAGTTCCCCCACACAGATCGCAAACGTGCCGGCGCAGCACAGGACACGCTACTTTGCCATTTTCCATGAAGTTATGACTGAAATAGTACTCTGATGTTTCATTGTTGCTCTTGCAAAACTTGCAAAACGCGGTCGGTGGCTGCCGAGGGGTGAATATCTCAATAGCTTGACATTGGCTGTCCTGTTCCATTGCGCAGATTCCTTGGTGATAAGGGTTCATCAGAGAACATAAGCTGGGGTTGCTGGAGGAACTCCCCTGAAAGAGAAACAAATGTTTTTCAAATTACAATATTAACTTTCTCGGTATGGAGGCTTCTATTGAAGTTTACACATGCGTTCTCACCACAGAGGGATACAATGCTTGCGGCGAAATTGCCCCGCAAGGGTCAGGTAGAGGGGCGAGCTGAAGTCCCTGGATAGTTTCTGATACTCCGGACATTTGAAATTGCATGCAAGGACGCGGTAGCGGGGCTGTCATCCCGAAACGTGGGCCTGAGAGAATTGGAGTACCGTTCAACACTCCCACGGGCGGCAATGGATGAGGAACCGGCCGACAAGCTCTTGGAGATAACATTTGAGGCCCCCGATGAACAACTCCTGGTACATATCCTCCAGCTCCAAACTACAAAGAAAAAACATAGCATGAGAACGGATACTTCATAAACTGATAATAACAAAAATCATGTAAACTTCCATCGCCATTCACAAAAGATTTATTCCACCCATAATTAAACTCTTTTTTTACACTTTCTTGGCCTGAAAAAATTAACTGCCTTACCATATTGCAAACCCCTAGAACTCAAGTAACTTAATCTTAAAAAATCAAAAACCGACAAAACGTCCAATCTTAATCTTAAAAACAAATACTCTCTTGAAAAAAACACTTCCAAGGACTGATTCAACGGTTTAGTATTTTCTACTAATAATAAAAATACCGCTTCCCAAACAAAATACTAGTCGTACCGAAATAGTACGTCTGACTGAACACAAGTGAAATCCATTCTCCGACATAAACGAATCGCGGTACAGGTAAAATAGTCATGAACAAAGCTCGTACATTAGGACCTTCTGTTTTTGTGTGAATGAGTATTTAAATTCAATTCAACTGTAGACAATCGACGACACGCGGGCACTCTTCGCATTTCTTTTCCCCTGATTTGAATATGAGAATGTCTATTGCCTTAGGAAATATTTACCTTGAACATTGAACATAGGCATTCAGCCTTTCAGCTTGAAGAGACCAGACAGAGACCACCTCGTTGTAAGGTATTCAAATGAACAAAGAAACAACAACCCAACGGCATATCAGGACTTGGGAGAGAGGAACGCGTAAGCTGGTTGGTTAATGGGCATTGGAGCATTCAAAGCCTATCGAATTCGGAGAATTCCGGATTTGATTACAAGCGAGATGGGTGTCGCGCGTCGCTTATATACGAGCATTCTTCCGGCATTGGAATACCTGGCAATACAAATGAACGGAGAAAGGACTGCGTCCGTTCGTTCTTCGAATGAGGGTATCGTTGGGCCTCAACGATATCTTTAATCTTCATACACTCAGCAAACCATGAAGGGATTCAACTAAAATCCCAATGTCTGCATCAAATTAATACATATTGTCCAGAGAATTACGTAATGAATTATGTTATGCAGTATTTCATTGGATACTGGTAATGTTTCCAGTAGTATTCCTGTATTCCAAAACTGGGAAAAACATTGCATCACAGACAAAGGAAAAGCACATTTCATCGAACAGGCAAGGCATTATTACAAAAGTCATATCTCTAGCTCAAAGTATGGTAGATATTATTGCCATCGAGCAACGGTGAGCAATAAATGATGCTGGAAATGAGGTATGGCCAGTTCGCTTATTGGTTGGAGTAGGAATACTGGAATTGATTCACGGAAGCATACATGTCACTGACTAAGTACATGAAGTTATTCATGAATCTATTATGATGATACATAATGAGATAATCTTCATTTTAAAAATAAATCTAATGGGACTTTCAATTTGCCTGGAAAACAACGAGGCAACTTCAGACAATAGTGCTTTTTTTACTCATGGCCAGCATATTTTTTAACATGTAGGCTTAGGTCTTGCTTCAACCACTCTCATGAAACTCCGGCTTCTTTTTGCCCGGCAAAACGAGAGTTCAAATTTGTTTTGGTCTTTAGTTCAGACCGGAGCGTTTGTGTAAGTGTTAAATGCAATAATTTAAGTTAAACAGTTTTTAATTTTGTTTCGATAAGATACTAGACTCGTTGCCTTGAGTGTGTTATGTATTCATTACAATATACATAATGTTAATGTTGACATTAATTATCTACCATGGAGTTAATACAAATGATAGTATTAAGCCTCCAAGACTGATTGTGGAAAAATGTGTCTTTGTTTCCAAGAACTGGTGAGTTCCATGTACTATGAATTCTGTTATAATTGTAAAAACGTTAAAACTATGGGTTACGTTAAGCTATGTGAAGAAATCTAGTTAGTTAGAAACCCTGAGTTAGCTCAATGGCATCCACGGTTTGGGTTCGACACTGGACAGATCCTCCAGTTTCGAAAGAAAGTTAGAAAGTTTGTCAAACTATCAAGTTATACAGATTAACGCAGAAAGGGACTGATTAAATTTTTCAAAATGATGGAAATCGACGAGTTGGGGCCACCCCCGCCCCCTCCCGCTCCTACTCATCAGCCCCGGACTCAACTGGAAGAGTGGATGATGTTAGTTGTGAAATTCGACGATCGTTATAGTACTGACGAACTGAGGTTAAAATGTCTCCAAGATATTATGGAGCAGATCGACCAAATTCTCGCCCATGCACAATACTCCACATTCCTCGATGGGGTGATGCCAGCACTGCTGAAGTACTTGGGAGAATACGAGCCAGATTTTATTCAGGAGGCAACGAGACATCAAGTTAGGAAGCAAATCATTGAAATCATTCACCGACTCCCTTCCAATGAACCGTTGAAACGACACGTTGCCGCAATAGTTCAGGCAATGTTCAAGTGCGTTGAAACCGATAATGAGGAGAACGTCGTCACCTGCCTCCGAATCATCATTGAACTCCACAAACAATTTCGGCCACAACTCACCACCGAAACCATTCAGTTTATCAGTTTCGTGAAGACAGTTTTCAAAGACTTGCAAAGTAAAATGGACAAAATTTTTGAGCAGAAGTCCTTGATAAAAGTGAAAGACATAAATGAGCAGACAATAAGACCGTTATTGGACGAAGTGTTCGCTATCACTCCCATCACTACTTTAACAAACACAAGTGAAAAGCCTAAGAACTTAATCCCCAAAACTCCGAACTCATTAAAATGCCTACAAGAGCTCCCCATCATTATTGTGCTGATGTACCAAATTTATAAGCAGAATGTGCAAAATGAAGTGGCAGATTTCATTCCAGTTATAATCAATGTCATTTCCCTACATGCATCTGATTCGCAACGGTAAGGAGTTTGTTTTATTCTTTTCAAAATTTTCATATCAGTCATCTTTCATCTTTCCACTTTCGCGACTCTAGTACAATTCAACGCACAATTTACAAATTCAATCCGGCGGAGCAAGTCATATGGTAAGTCCGGTAAACAAATCGGTGTGCCACTCGGAAAGCAAGGCAAACGACGAGACGCGGTGGAATAGGCTATTCCTATGAGGCTAAGGACGCAAGCGCACGCGGCGGAGTCTTTTGTTTTTATTTGCGTAAACAATTTTTGTTCCGCACCAGTAGCAGTAGCAATGTGGAATGGGCAAAATAGAAGATGTATATTTAGATTTTACATGAAGATATTCAGCAAGTCGTCTAAATTTGAGAGTGATATAATAATCAAAATAATTCTAGTCCCGTTTCATGCGAGCGCGTCCTTTTGCTAACGACAACAAGACTTCTCCTCTTTCTTCGTCCTCCTCCACCTGTGACCTTGAAAAATTATGAATCCTGTTTTGATCACTGATTCCTTTTTTCCTTAGCTCATCCATTTCCCTGCATTATAAAGAAGCGAAGAAGATAAAATAAGTCGAAGAAGATGGAAGGGCCATGGGTAGAACTGGGCGTGTTTGAACCTGGTCAGGTCCCGTCAGCGAGTAAACATTATTGTTAAAAAGTGAAAGATTCTGGTGTATTTTATAACATTAACAAATGATAAGTAGGTACATGTACTTATGAGTTCATACTAATTCGGTTATTGCTTTATTGTGTCATTTTGTGTGTATGACAATAAAACCGAGAACCAGGTAGGGTGAAGAGGTAATAAAATTTCGTGCAATTTATGGATCGGGTAAGTAATAAGTAGCATGCGCGGTTCTAGCGAAGTCGTTTTGTTCGTGCGGCTTGAATCAAAAGTAAGAAAAACAATGTGTTTTCCTACGAATTGCAATTTTTATTTGAAGTTTCCTTATTGCATAGTATTTAATACTTTTTTCTCACTGTATTAGTCATTCTCTTTTGGAAGTGTGTACTAAGATCGAAACGATAAATTCTTGCATGGAAACTATTCACTGTTCTGATCCGTTGTGATGATGGTAGTCTTCTCAGAAGGAACACATTGGTTTTTTGGTATTTAATATTTTGATATTTTTAAAATTCTGTTTAAGCAATATAATAATGGTGGTTTTTCATCCTATCACATTCCCAGAGCGAGTCCAACCTTCAACAAAGAGATCCTCGTTGAGTTTATGTCAGCCCAGGTGAAGACATTATCGTTCCTTGCGTACATCGTGAAATTATACCAGGACGTGGTTCTTCAACACAGCAACCTACTCGTTATTGGATTTATCAATTTACTGAAGTTCTGTCCCCCGGAAGTATCATGTCTCCGCCGCGAGTTGTACATTGCCGCAAGGCATATTTTGAACACGGAGCTGAGGTACAAGTTCGTCCCCTACATGGAGAAAATGCTGGACGAGGACTTGATGGTAGGAAGGGGCTACACCGTCAACGAAACAATGCGACCTATGGCCTACAGTACCTTAGCGGACCTTACGCATCATGTTAGGCAACACCTTAGTTTAGCAGATCTCATTCGTGCAGTGCTTTTCTTTTCGTGTCAAGTTCATGACGAAAGTATTACTTTAGGAATACAGACAATGTCGATTAAACTTATTTTCAATTTGGTGGACTCCATCCGGCACAAGTCGGAGGCCGAGGGTGGAACCATTGGTCGGGAGGTGTTGTTGAGAATGTTAGAGGTTTTGTGTTATAAGTTCAAAACAGTTGCTATTATTCATTTGCCTTACTATTATGAGCGCTACAATGCTGAAGTTGCATCAGGAATTACATCGAAAAGACCCTCTATTTCCAGTGACGGGCTTTCAGATTCATCAGTGGTGTGTGTGGAGGACCTTTTGGGGAAATCATCATCCCTTAGTAGCAGTACAGGGGATCTATCTTCTGGAAGTATTAATGGGAAGGAGGATTGGCGCAAGTATGGATTTCCTGGCTCTTGTTGCAGCAATTTTACACTCACGGATAGCCGAACTCTGGTGAAAACTTTGGTGTGTGCGGTGAAGACAATAACATGGGGCATTCAGAACACCAAGTCATCTCAAGCAAGCCAAGCTGGAGGCGACCAACAAGGCTCCAGCAACAAGCCTTTTGCGCCAAGAGAAATCGAAATTTACGTCGAGCTGATGAAGTGGGGCCTGAAGGCTCTAGAAATCTATGCTGTGTCTGCACCAACTACTGGACCCAATGGGCTACTGCAGATGTCACAACAGCGACCAATAAATCCACACGGAGTGCGGTCAAAGGAAGAAAAGGAAGTGTTGGATCATTTCGGTTCTGTGGTAAGAATTACAATTTTTATCTCCACAAATTAGTCATATTCGTTCTATTCCTGTGCTACCATCCTACTTACCATCATCATGTGCTAATAGCTGATTTAAAAATTTTCAGTTCCAACATTTGAACCCATACACCTTCCGCGAGCTTTTCTCCGTTTGCATCGAAACGTTTGTGGAGCGTACTGGAGAAACTCGAATACAACGACAAGTCTAGTATGGGCCAGTCCCTTGTTTTACACTTCATGGACCACAAAGCTCCTATTCAACTACCGATCGAAAAGGTTGTCCAGGTCGCTGTGAGGACCCTTCGCGCTGCGAACTGTTATCCAAACGGACCCAACACTACTGATGTATTTTATAAGAAACAGTCATGGGAATTTCTTAAAGGCTTTGTTTTGGCGTCGCTTGGAAAAGAGATGGACCGCTACGTACCCAACAAGATTCTAGTTCACGGTAAAATGTCTGATGGAAGCTCAAATACAATTGGAAGTCTTTCTGTGCAACCTCAAGTTGATGAAAAGTGTAGGGAGGTACTTGTTAACGCATTAACTGGATGGATTATTGCTACAACGATGAAAGAAATCAAAATGGATGTTTATGTGAATCTTACTAACGTGTTGAGACATTTGGCAATGGTCATTGCGGCACAGCAAGCCGGACCATGTGCTGACAAAGTGAACCCTAGTGTTATGGACCCTTATGTGATCTTTGATGCCTTGTTCAATGCACTGGCTTGTGAAGAAAAAGATTTGAGGAGACCTGTTCTGTTTTCGCTGTCCGTCCTGATGAACGCCATTATTTATATCGTACACTCAAAGGAAAGGGTATGGGCCATAACTTGATATCAGTTTTTGAGCGATGATGTTTTATACTTATTGATCTGGAGTTAATTGTGATGGAACTATGTACTAAATCGTAAATGATATTTTATGCTTGCAGGCGTTTACGCTTCCAGTCATTGATTACGTCACGGACAAGATGTGCAGCTTATGTTACGAAAGAGCATGGTATGCTAAAATGGGAGGGTGTGAGGCGATCAGTTTCTTCTTGGACAATGCATCGCTCCGTTGGGTTCTTCAAAACCATCTGCACGTTCTGAAGGCCCTCCTCTTTGTTTTCATTGACTTATATGGTGAAGTATCCGCAGGTTCTATCGATCTTGCCAAAGACAACATCACAAAGCTAATAAGGCTTGCGTGCTCCCCAACAATGGATGAAGAATTGGCTTCCATGAAATTGAAGTGTGTGGATACCCTGGCCCTTGAATTTGCAAAACGTCTTACTTCTCCCACCAACCATGTTCGCGAGCAATGCATGCGAGGTCTTGAACTTCTGGCAGAACTTCAGGGGAAATCAGTCTCAGCTCTGGTAGAACCTCATCGAGAAGTTCTGGTCGATATGATACCGCCACGGAAACACTTGATCCGACATCAATCTGTCCAGTATCAACTTGGTATTTTAGATGGAAACGCATTCTGTCTAAGTCTCCGTCCACGCCTATTTTCACTGGACATGAATATCTCCGAACACAAAGTCTTCATGCAGGAATTAATCTTACTGGGTGAAGCAGAGGACGCTGGATTGACGAAACTTCCGTGCTACAAGTTAGCCCCAAGCGTTGTTCCCCCAAAAAAGGCCGTGATGAGTGTGCTCGCCTGCCTTACTGAAGTACCTGCTCAGAGAAACAAAATCATCTCTATCTTTCTTCGTCACCTCAGCTCATCTAACGCTGAAGTCCAGAAGCACGCTTTCGAATGCTTGAGAAAGTTCACCGAAAACGATCCCATTTCCATGGAAGTCCAATCCGCGGCTATCAGGCCTGTGCTGGGGAACATGACACAATTAAGAAATGTAACCATCCCATTGCTCAGTCAACTCAGCTATTTATATCAACTATTTCCAACCGTTATACCAGAGAAAGTGTGGGATACACTTGTCCAGATCTTCAAGAAATTCTTGGAGATTGCCGTCCTCAACTTCCAAAAGCAGCCCAACAGATCTGGTTTACATGAGTTGAAGTTGTGCGTCGCAGTTGTTGAATGCTTTCATCTACTCCAAAACAACGCAGCCAGATTCATCGAACCTTTATGTAAACTCTGCATGCAAGGAGAAAAGGCCCTAAGTTTGAGTCGAGGAAATCCACTTCGAAAGCCCCTGATGAAATTCTTGCTGAAGCACCCTGATGAGTACCTGAACACTGTGCTTGCACCACCCCATATAATGCAACAAGAGTGGATCAGATTCTTTATCTACTTCATTAAACAACCAGATGCGAAACCATTGCGCCAAGCGCTGATGAATTCCCCTTCAAGACTTATTACATGGATGAATGTTGCGAACCACCCAACAGTGTCACTTCATTCTCAAGGCGGCGTTCAAAACTACCAACTGAAGCCCGAAGAGCAGGACGACATTCAATTTTTGGCTATAAAAACTATGCACGTTCTGAATCTATTTGATGAAGACTGGATTCTGAGCAGCACTCAAGGTCAAGGTCGATTCGAAGTTGTTCAAGCTCTGAGAAACCTTTGGTGCAATCCCAACTTTCAGTACAAGTGTTCGTCAAAGTACATGTCTAATCCAGATACCTCACATATTGTGATCAATGAGTTGAGTGGACAAGCTCTTGAGAGACTCACGCTCCGACTACGGATCACCCGCTGGAAAGAGGCAAACCTTGTTCTGACATTGTTGCTGAGCTACTACAAGAGAAATACGACAGACTACGATATGCTCTTCCAACTCTTACAGGGATTCTGTGGCAGACCCTTGTTACACTATCACTTCTTCAGAGACTTCTTAGAGAAAGATGTTCCAGCTTACTCTATCGCATGGAAGCGTCAGGCGTTTTTTGAGTTCAGAAAAGTTTACAAAGACCCAAACGTGGATGAAGAACTAAAGGCTAAAATTATCCAGTATGTTCTGATCCCATGTTTTGCCTATTGTTTTGAGCGCGGACAAGGCAACGACTTGATAGGATGCCTTCCTAATCAGGACTACAACCCGGAAGCTTCCATCATCCACGTTCTACTTCACGATATACTTCCTCAGAAGGCGGATGAACATGTATCAGATCATCTCAGAATCGCCCTATGTCAACTATGCTGTCTCTTCCTGGATCAAGCTCCGAACCACATTCACGACAATACATGTAAGAAGCAAGGCGAGAAGCTGAAACGACTCGTGACTTTTGCGTGGCCCACAATTATGGTGAAATCATGTGGTGACACGAGCGTTAAGTATTATGGCCATTTAGTGCTCAGTCACATAGCTGCGAAGTTCAACATCAACAAGCGGATCGTCCTCCAAGTCTTTCATAGTTTGCTCAAAGCGTCGGTCCAGGAGGCGAAGCAAGTTGTGAAGCAGGCACTTGACATCATTACTCCCGCACTTCCTGTGAAGATGGAAGACGGAACAACAATGCTCATACATTGGACTAGGAAGCTCTTGCAAGAGGAGGGATATTCTATGGGTCAACTGATACACCTGGTTCAGTTAATCGTTCGACACTGGAAAGTATATTATCCAGTTAGACATGGTCTCATTACGAATTTGATCCCTGCCGTGAACCGTCTTAGTTTCACTCCGTCCGCTACAATGGATCACCGAAAATTGGCTGTAGATGTTGCCGAAACCATTATAAAATGGGAACTTGAACTATTGAAGAGTGAAGGTTATAAATCTGGTAACTACTTGCCGAATCCTTCCAAGGCGTTTGCGAATACGGTTGGTACTTCCTCATCACTGGAGAATATTTCTCCCAAACCCTCATTATCCTCGACACCTTCTCTGGTAGCGGTACCTTCCTCACCATCTCCAGCATCTACATCCTCTACGTCCACCACAGTAGCAACCAATGTTAAAACTACCTCTGAACCAGACCTTATGGCGTACAACGAATACAAGCGATTACGGAGATCATCTGGCCCTTCAGGTACCCTCCAAAGAATGATGGAAGCTATCAAAAATTCAAAGAATTCTCCTTTCGAAGCAATGCACGTGGAAGCTGTGATAACTTTCCTGATGAAGATGGCATGTCACGTCAATGAACCGAACGCAACTGGACAGGGTTCCCCAGGCGAAATCCTGTCGAAAAGGTGTGTGTCCCTCCTCAAGTTGGTTCTGGGTGATAACATGTGGCGTAATCACCTCAAGAATATCAAACTCGCATGGATGGATAAAGTCCTAAGCAACCTGGAACCCAATCAAGTAGCCTACCCAAATGTATGCACGGCCTTGGATTTGCTCACCTACATCATCGGGATCATCCCAAGTGACGTAGTCCTCGAAAACATGAAGATTCTCCAGAAAGGGATATCAGCCTGTGTCAGTTGTCAAAACCGTCAAGTGATTCGTGCAACGCATACGTTCATGACTCAACTAACAGCTTTGTTCCCAACAGAGTTCCCAGGAGGGACTGTCTCCCAGTTGCAGAAACATGATCAACTGGAGCCCATTTACACTTGTATGAGCAAAGTGATTTATGAAGGCCTCAGCACATATGAAAAAGTCACCACCGCTACCCCACAAGTCCTACTAGGGCCTCTAATGTTACTGAAGGCTGCTTGTGCAAGTCATAATGGATACATTGACAGGATCATTTCAACATTCATGAAATGTGTACAGAAGTTGGCGAGAGAGCACCTGAACGCCGTTGCTACCGGAGGAGATCAGAGTATATCAACTGATTTATTCATAACATGCATTGAGCTAGTGAAACACCGCTTGGCTGTGATGGGAGTTGAAATGCGGAAGCTGTTTGTGGGCACCATCCTTGTAAGTCTGATCGAGAATTCGACTGATGCAAAACTGATATTAGCCATTGCCAAAACGACGGACGAGTGGATGAGATTGAAGAATCCGATGCTGATCAACCAGGGACCAAGTTTGAGGGAAAAGTCAATTCTTCTGAATAAAATGATGCTTCATTTGGAAAAGAAGTTTCCCAATGACCAGGAGCTGATAGGAGTTTTCTTGGATGCTGTCAATTTCGTGTACACGGATGAGACTCTGAAGACATCAGAACTCAACTCTAAATTAGAACAAGCTTTCCTAAGTGGACTTCGTTGCCATCAACCAAACATCCGGGGCAGATTTTTCGAAGTCTTCGATGGGAGCATTAAAAGGCGCCTCTACGAACGGCTCTTGTACATTCTTTGCAGTCAAAATTGGGAAGCCATGGGAGCACACTACTGGATTAAGCAATGCATTGAGCTACTTTTCTCCACTGCCTTATACTCGAAGGTTGAGATTATGCCGAAGGAAGCAATTCTTCCCACTGTGAGCTATGGCTACAATCTTTTGAGTCAAGAAGAAAAGGAACATTTTATAAAGTTGGACCCAGAAGTGACTTGTGAGCCGAAAGAGCATGAGATCCCATTCATACAAGAGTTGGAGAAAGATGTTGATCGCCTAGCATCTGTGGATGAGACTGATGAAGACGCGGTGCAAGAAGCAATCCAAAAGTTGGAGGATGCGTTTATAAACAATGGGTGGAAGGAGCCGAGTCATGCTTACGCCAATGTGAAGATTATGATGGAAAAGGAGAGAGAATTCGCCACCGCTGTCAAGCAAGCAAATGCAATGAATCTCGTGAAACCTTTGATTCAGCTCTGTCATTTGGATACACAATTAGCGGAAAGCATGTGGATCTTATTCTTCCCAAGAGCATGGAAAATCCTCAGTGAAAAGCAACAGTTGGCTTTGGCTAACGAAATGGGTCCATTCTTATGCAGTGGAGTACACGTGCTGCAGCAAAATTGCACACCTTCAGCCCTTAACACCTTCGTTGAGGCCATGTGTCAATGTGTTCCTGCTATCCCATTGAAGCCGTAAGCTAAAAATGCTAAGAATATACATATGATGAATGAATATAGTGAGTAGTTGAATAATTCTAATATCTAATGTTTTATTACGGTTTTTTTTGCAGGAGCGTAATTTATTATCTTGGGAAGACTCACAACTTATGGCATAGGATGACCCTGCTGCTAGAGCAACTTGCATTCGACACCTGCCCGTCCCCTTTTATCAAGGCGAAAAAGGAACTTCCAGGGCCCGGTGATTGCTACGAGTTCGAGCCTACAAACTCAACGGGAGGGAATAATACGACTGGTTCGAATTCTTCCAGTGGTGCAGCCGTTACTCCTCCCGATGTGCTTGATGCACTTTCGGATATATACACACAACTTCGGGAAGATGACCTGTGGGCAGGATTATGGCACAAGAGAGCCAAGTACACGGAGACCACAATTGCCATCGCATTCGAGCAGCAAGGTTACTACGAGAAGGCTCAAGGAGCGTACGAACTGGCCATGAGTAAAGCCCGCTCAGACTTCTTCACTACAAGTCTTTCAACAAACCA
>JAHZNH010001517.1:0-11274 GCA_027744355.1 Tyrannoseira gladiata
GATCGAGGGTAGGCTTGAAGTTTGGGGGGAATTCCCTCGAGTCTTTACGAATGCTCCCATAGTCACTGTTCTGCCATGACTTGACGCTTGCACTGTCAACAACATTCTTCTTCTTTGGAACCATAGGCAAGGCTACGGCCTCGGAGTCGACTGAGCCTTTCACGAAGTGTGGTCCTAGGTCCCCACTCAAGTCTAAGGACTGTTTCTTCTTCGGCGTTTGGGGCTCAGTATTATCCTTACCGGAGGTGTTGGCACTGGGAGGCTCCTTCGTCGGAATTTTGGCGGAGTTTGATTTTTCAACTGGCTTCTTCTTATCCGATCCCTCGACTCTTTTACGCGCTTCCTAAATCAATGCAATCCGTATTAAGTGATTTTATGACTACCTCCAATAATTGGAAAATTAGACAGTACTTCCGTTTTTAATCTGACCTTCAGCTTATTAATGGCCGTATTTAATGCACGAATCGTGGAATCGTCTGACTTTAGCGCTGTATTGGTATCTGAGGTCTGCGAGGCTGTGTCCCGAAACTCTCGAGTTGGCGCAGTTACTGGAGGTGTAGTTACCGGAGGGGCAGTTATAGTAGCTGCAGTTTTCACGGGTTTCGGTGGCTCCTGAAGGAACATTTAATTTGATGTCATTAATTCATTCATTCCCATCTACTTAATAATATTGAACTCATCACTACTATAAATCTTCTTACCTTAGCCTTATCCTTTGCCATTTCTGGTACTGATGCTTTACTGGGTACTTCAGAGACGTCCTTTCTCCCGGTCATGAAATTCGCTAGACCATCCAAAATACTCACGCCCGCTTTCTTCTTAGGCTGTGGTGGTTTCTCCTTCTCCTTAGCGGGTTCTTTGTGGTGCGCTTGATCGTTGTTCTTACTAGCCGTCTTCTGCCTCTCCTTCTCCCCTTCCCCTTCCTTCGCAAATGAGACCTTGAGATTTTGTTTGTTTGAATTAGTATCTGGTTTCTTGGTGTCAGTGCTTGATTTGACTGGCTCACGTGATGAGGTCGTGGCACTACTAACAGCACTAGCACCACTCACGGTGGACGCGGTGGAGGGCTTCTTACTTGATCCAGCAGTATGTGAAGCCGGCTTCTTTTCATCCACCGCCCCCTCAGTTTTCAAAGTTTCCGTGTTATTAGAGGGATCTGATAAAGTTTTAATGATGTAGAAACTTTCTTCCCCGGCCCTAGTGTTCGGAGGAAGGGACAAGGAATTTCGGATCCGGTTTTTCTTCTTCACTCCCCGTAGATAAAGTACGGGACTTGCTCTCGGATGGGGTAGGGGGAATGACTTTGACTGGAACTGGCGGGGCAAGGGACTTGCTAGAATCCTTCTGGGAGTGGGGGAACTGCTGCGACTTGGAGACGGATGACACGGAGGTAATCGTATTTTTGGAGGAAATGGATGTCGTATCTGACTTATCGCCCATATCATTACCGCTCAGGATTGACATGGATTTTGATCCTGTGGTGGAGATGGAGGTTCCAGAAGGAGCATTTTGCTTGGGCCTGGATCTATCCCGTCGGAATTCTAGCCCGGAGGGCTTGGAACCGGAGGCTGTTGTTGATACGTCCGGTGAGGACGGGGTGGAAAGCTGTTTCTCCGTCTCGCCTAAATTGTTGAGGGTGATGCTCGTGTTGGATGGAGTGCCAGCCGCGCTGTTGGTCACGCTCTCATCATTGCTATTAGCGTTCTTGTCGATATTCTCAGAAGTCAAAGATATTTCAAAGCCATCTCCATCCTCAGCAGATTTTGACATGGTGCTCTCATAGTAGTAATGAGAAGTGCTCTAGATTTGGAAATTTTTGCATTTTTTTACTTCAAACGAAGAATTTTGAACTTTTTACAACGAATTTCTAACACTTCGGATTTGGAGCATAGGCTTGAAAAAGGATATTGTACATAATCCTACAACCCATACGCCAAGGTGTCATATTGACAAGAAAAAACTATGAAAGAAAATGCGCGCTTGTTCTCTATTTTTATTTTCATGGGGACGTTTCTTTGAATCTTGATCATTTGAATGGGAATCATTTCACGCATAAGTCAAGACAAGACTGAAAACCAATTCAACGTATCTGCGCATCATCTATCTCAATTTTCTACGCGAAAAAACCATAATATCCGCTTACTTTTACAAGGAAAATATTTCAAAAGTCTTTAATACTTTCGCTCTCGATCACAAAAATATCGCACAGAGTAACTTATACTATATATGTAACTTTATAGCTTTTCAAGTAAATTGCCAACCCCCATCGAATAGCGCGTTCATTGAAATGCATAATGTGCCAGCGGGACTCCAACTCGTATTGTTGATCCCGAATTTCCGAATAAAATTATCAACTGCCAACCCAAGGACAACTTTTCCCTCTTTGAAGTGCTCCACGTTCCAAACAAAAACTGGGATTTTAATCTTCAAAACAATAATGCTTTGCTTGCTCAACAAACCCGAGAACAATCAGTCTGGTTACATATATTTACAGTTCCTCATCATCATCACGTAGCTGTTATCTAATGCAAAACAATGTGGCAAAAATTAGTCCACCCATTCATTATAAGAATTCAAGGTTCATCCTCTCCCAAAACCTAATCCGTTGGATAATGGTTGAATATTACATGACTTCCTCATTAATTTCGCGGAAGTCTACCAAACCTAATCTTTGTTCGAAGCGGGGAGCCTCCCAGCCTTTGAAATGTATTCACTTGTCATTCGGCATTAAATTAGAGAAAATTCCGGAGAAAAGTAAACTTTTTCTGCAACAAAACAAGATTCCCTCCATCCTTAGTTCTCCCTTAAGAATACAATACAATGCATTGTGGATTGAGAATAGGGAATCGCTACATCTCCCTGTACTAAAATCACATTTTATTTAGGCCAAATGAATTCCCGGAATCATGTCAGACTCATTTTAAAACAGAGTCGACTCTCCCGAATTTTCTCAAAGTTTTATTTTACGCAACATTTTCCAATGACAGTGGGAATACTCGGCAAACTTTCCCTTTATTACGACCATGATTAAGGACGACTTTTTTTTCTTTCCAATCAGCCAGTCTTCCAAATGTGAACTTCACTGCAAGCAACATTTCACAAAAATCCGCTGTAAATTAGCCAGACATAAGTACTTATTCCTTATTTCCACCGACCCAGAGTTGGATGGAAATTCAGGCAGCAAGTTGTAGTTTCATTCAATAGCCTTTTAATCCCAGTGCAACTTTCTCGCGAGGGATTGAGCATTTTCTCTCCTCGGAATGTGTTTCAGCTTCAGCTCAATAAAAATCAAACAGACAAATCGGCCGTGGCATGGCATGGTCATGGCTTGGCTTGGGGGACTTTCTTTGTGAACTTTTTTCCCTTTGAAGGATAACAATTTGATTCAGTGGGGAATCGATGGAGTCGGCAAATCGTGCCACTTGCTTCCTATTCCATTTCCAAGCAAAAAAACTTTCAAGTTGTACTCCTTTATGCGAAACAAATTGCAGTGGTTTGTGTTCCGAAAACTTCCAAGAAAAACGGGGAAATGCTACTTGTACTCTCTAATGCTCTCCACCAAGCCAAGGTCCCTAGCCAATTGCAATGAAGTGGTGGCGGTGACAGAAAACATTAAGTATTGTGAAGACGTGTCCCTAACCTCAATGACTTTTCTGGAAAATGGGAGCTTGAATACACACTTTGAATTTGAGTCTGGGTTCCCGTCCTGAGCGATTGACTCAGACGTTATTTATCTGAGCTGGCATTGGTCGTTGATCGAGTTCTTGCCTCATTCTCCAACCCTAATTATGGATCTGGACTGTACAGGAATTAATTCGTTTCCTCATCTGATTAAATTTCCCTCTCTTGCTAATGATCCGGGCCAATAGCCACCCAAATTATAATTATATATAGTTACGCACACTCATCATTATAAAAAAATCCTTACAGCAGCACTAGATATAAAGTACTTAACAATGTCATCCACTTTTTTTCTTTGATGTTCCTCACATTTTCCCTCCTCCCCGTCCAATGTGACTTGGAAAAACCTGAGTTGTGAGTTGGCGGACATACAAGGTCCCTCACTGAATGGATTACAGTTGCGAGAAATGTCATTCAATCCAGAGGAAAAGAAGCATTTTTTGCTTGTTTCATATCACGATATTTGTTTTTTTATGGAGGACTGTTATTGCTTGGAAAATGTGCAGTACAGCTTAGTGTGGCTACCTCCTTCAAGTACCAAGAAGTGCTTCACAGTGAAATGTAGAATGGAGGGGGAGAAAAGTCAAATTTCATTATTAATGTAGGGCAGATCTAGGTCCTAGATGAATCATGCAAAATTTATCTACTTATTCTGGAATAAAAGAATTGCTTAAAAGTGCTCTCCTCTGTCAGATGTGGAGTGGAGCACTTGATTTTGAAATTCTCGGGATGTCATCAACGCCCACGCTCAATTAATATGCTGGCCAAATATGGTTTAAAATGCTGTATACACAATGCTTCTCAATGCAACTAGAACTAGAGTAAATAGACTCTAAAAATCAATTATTGTATTATTTTGAAAAAGAATCAACTCAGATTCAATTAAATTCCATTACAACTACTAGGATGGTCGAGTTAGGCTCCCCGTCTAATTTCATTATTAGCTCAACAAATTGAGGCGTGGTTAAGTAGGTGACTTAGAATTACTTGCTTTCACGTATTTTGTGCTTTAATTTGTACATAAAATTACGCTCTAACCACTGGCAATATATCTATTTTCATGAGTCGCAATGAAGGCTGAAATTATTGATAATCATGCATTTTATAACTTCCATACAATGCCACCGTTTATTTACAATGGAATTTATGCTTTCCAAGTTTTTATTTGTTAACAATGATAAATCACGGCAGTTTACACAATTTACAGGCTTGAAAACTACCTAGAATTCAAATTGATTCTGAAATTGATCAAATTGATCCAGCTCGAAGTCTATGATTAATGTGATTACGGATCACAGACTGATGCTGATTCGGAGAGGAAACGCTGGATCATAGTAATCGTATTATACTATCTATGTCCATATCATATTATTCCTTAGTAGTTCCAGGGAACAAATCATCCGCAATATTGATTGCACATTCAACCTTCGAAAGACAATAGAGGATAGGATCGGGTTCAGGATCTGCTTGATGACAATAACTGCTCCATAACATTTATCCTATTATGACATTTCCCATTATATATCTCAGCTTCCTAATTCGAATTCACTCAGCGTAACAGGTTTCCAATAACTAACAGCAGTATCACATATGTAATTATCCTCGTCATATTCTTCGCACAAGCACTGCATTTTTTACATGCTATTCTTCCCGTAAATCATTGGGAATCTTAGGAGATGACAATAAACCCAGCTTGCTTTCCTTTCTTCTGTGTTTCGGGGCATTATGAGAATTAGGAATGGATTACCTTCTGCCATTTCCATTTCCACAACAAAGCAATTGTACTTCCGATACACGATAGTATAGTATACTTCTACATCATCCTCCTTCTCATCATCATCATAAATAATGATGCGAAGGGAAAGCATTCATTTCATTTCCTTCCCCTTTCGACATTTTCATTTCTCGGAAGCAGGCACTTGTTTGTGTAGAATCCGTGGCGGAGTCCGAATTGCAAAACCTCGGTTCTCGCTTCGGTTATCCCTATTGGCGATGGTGTTGCCAAAAGAAGATTACAAGGAGCCCATCCAATCCGACCCATGAAAGGAAGCTATATAATCATAAATACACATACCTACTTAGACACATTGTGACATCTCCTTCCCTTTCCAGATTTATTATGTGTTTCGACAGTCCAAGCAATTTCTCTTCGACGACAGATGAAGGTCACCACCACATTGTCATCACGTCCCCCTCACCCACCATAATCATAATCATCATCATCCCCTTCTTCAATAACATCAACAAAGCTCCATTTTTCTAAACACTAACTAATCCAGACCCACTCATTTCAATTTTTTTAAATGTTTACTTTTTGGTTTGTCGCCAAATTCAAGTCAATAGTGCTCGTGCATTTGAGAGCTCGAATTAAATCCGGTATTTTCCTTGATTTCCTTTGAACCACGGATTATTTCCTTGTGTGATGACAGCTTTCTCTCCCGAGATTGGCATATATGTATGGCTCAAAGGTTAAGTTGTTAAACTGAACTGAACTAATTCAATGTTTACCTTGGATTCAGGCGGAAGACGGAACCTCGTCTGCAAAGCTCAGTTTGGTTTCGGACTCCACGCTTTAGTTCCGAGGTTTGGCTCGAGGAAATGTCAATTTTGAAACGGGATACTTAGGCAGGCACGTCACCAAACTTGTCCTTGAACGAGGTTTCGAATATTATAATTGAATTCTGGAATGAGTGCGGTTTAGTGGTAATTTCGGATTTTATTTTACGACCCTGCCGCCGAAAGGGCTCGGTCTCGACATTTCACTTCACTTTAGAGCTTGTCCCATCATCTGACGACAGTGACATTATAAAAAAGATTTCTTGGCTCATGGATCTGAATTTAATACTTACGTTCGTTTTTTACGATGTGATGCTTTCAACAAAATCCTCTCCTCTGTGGCTTACTTTTATTTCAGGGAGTGGAGTGGAGTGAGCTGTGAGGTAAGAGCCATTATCTCCACCCCGCTCAAGTTGCTCGTTGAGAACATATCTCCTCCCGAAGTCATCTCCCGCTCCCGACTTAACCTCAACTCATCCATAAGTAATGTTCTTTGATCCGAGGCTTTGATCAAATCCAGAAAAATAATCAGTATCTCAAGAAACTCCACACTGCTCTGAGGCTTTTCCTCGAACCGGTGTAATCAAAATGGTAGTGCTTAATTCCATTCATGAGATCATTATTATCAGCACTCACACACACATTGTACTTAGTTAGATCAATGAAATGCTGAGAAATCATAATTTATGACATCGTTTATGCATCAATTTTATCCACAAAAAAGATTATTATGACATTACATCAATCAGATAATTACATTAATATTTAATACGAGGACCTTACGCAAGACCATGCAATGATGTCACGTCATCATCACCGAATACTGATTAAGTAAGTACTAGTGTGCTCAGAGGCGAATTCAAGGCACCCAGATTTAGAGGAAGTCATACAACTCTCCCGGGGATGATATTACTTCCTAGGAATAGTTTCTGTTAGGGAGGCGAAGCCAAACTAGCAAAAAAAATTGATCCCCTGAGACATCATACCAGAACGAATCCCTCAATTTTTTTTCTTCTTGCTCAGCATAAAAAAACCCGAGTCCTCCAGACAAAACTGACTTTGAGCCAGGCAGCCAGCTAACCTACTCTGCATTATGCATGGCCATGCTAATGTGCCAAGGAGGCTTAATTAAGTTTTAGGACGTTGTCTGCTTCGCTGGAACAACGTGAATACAGGGGAATAGATACACGACTAAATGCTAATCCTTTCTTCTCGAAGACAAGCCCAAGTATTTAGTAGGATTTCCCTCTATATCAGTCAGGAAGATTGAGGAACATGAAGCATGAGATACATACTCTCCAGGAAAAAAATTGTCTTGACGGGATTGGCTTGGCTCGTGCATTATTAAAAATTGTTGGGTTTACTGGGGCATATAAAGAATCCATTTTTTTCTGGTTACATTCCATTCCTCTGGGAAAAATTGTAGCCCACGCGGGGCATATGGGAGTCTGACATTATCGAGGGGAAAATGATAAGGGAAAAGGTATCTCTTAAAGTCTCCAGGGAATATTTTTCTTTCGCTCGGGCTAGAAAAGGAAAGAGATGTTGAAGGAAAAGAAAGATTAGTGTAGGGGTAATGGTAGTCCCCCCACTCCGTTTTCAACAAGATCTGTGGAAGGACTTTGAGTGGGAGTGGATTCTACTCCTCTCCTTAATATAAATTACCATCTCAGGGGAAAAATGCTTCGAGACAGAGAGGTACGACGATGATACTGTTGTCCATATCGTCAGCATCTCAGTAGGAAGCCCTAAGCCATTTATCTGAGGATTTCACTCGGGAAAGAATGGAATGGAATCCATTACGCTTCTTGCATCCACAATTCCACTTAATTTCCCTTAAAAACAGTTTAGTTCTGACAGGGAAGATCCACTCACTCAGGACCTATATCCTGAGGAAAGTGAAGTCAACTTGATGTGATGTGATGAGATGCAACGAAGTGGAGTGGAGATGGTGATTGAGTGGGAATGACAGATTCTCCCGGATTGATTCACGAGTGAAGCGGAAAATGCACTTAAATGCTCACCTTCCTCGGCTGATAATATTACTATTGGCGCCACCAGGCCACAATTCCCTGGAATTTCGAAAATAGTTCCCAGATTAAGATTGTTTTCTTCCTAAGCTTACCTAGGAATCCCATCACCAAATTCCTTGCATAAACAAAAAAAATAATCTAATCTCCAATATAACTCCCGCGGAGGAGACGAGGTATTCCAACAATGTCACTCCAATGTCAGATCCAAGTCACTGCTCGACCCGGGTACCCCAACCCAACGTGATGATAAGAAGTAAGGAGACTTTAATAACGAAAAATTTTTCTTTACTAAAAAAGTAATTTTAATTTTCAATGATGCTGTAGCTGTCATCATGCTCGTCATTCTCTTTGTGATTCAGAATGTGCGAGACGACGAAACCTCAAAATCTATTATCAGTTTCCCGCTTTACCAGCACCAGCACATCACACACGTTTTCATTTTTTATCTCGAGGTGGAAGCGCAAAGTACAGAGTACACGGTCGCATGAAAGGGTGTCCGGAAAAAATGCGCGCTTTTTAGGTCTTGCAACGACAGGGAAAGAAAAAGGGAAACTCGTTTGTCGACTCGACTGCAGTACTGCAGAGCAAAGCTTTCTCTTTCCCTTTTCTCATTTTCCTTTTCTGCTCGAGAAAACGAGAAAAGTGGGCGAGCGTGCGAGCAAACGACGACGTAGCAAAGCAGAGCAAAGCGTTGGCTTGAGTTGAGTGAGCCTTGTGCTATGGATGGCGGAGTACTAATGCTAATGCTGACTCAGTCACTTCTTTTCTTTCTTTTCACCATCTTGTCACTTTCCACGGGTGTGACTTTCCCCAAAAACGGAAGGAATGAATGGGAAATGGATGAGTAGGTGCGTACAATACAAATGGTGAGAAAGTGATTACTTGTGTGATGGATGGGATTCCTTGCATAAAGAAAACGGCAATAATGATAAAATAATGATACAATGATGACGATGATGATCACGTCTCCATGTCCTGGAAAGTCTCAGGAAGAATCTGTTTTTCTTTCGTTGGATTGGATGAGCATTTTAAACCCAGTTTCCTTGTGAAATTGATTACCCTCCTTCCGGAGTCTGGATTGACGTAGATTGCTCCTGAAAAATCAAATATTGGGATGGAGCCTGCTAGAGTGAACTTGGGAATGAGGGAAGTGGGCTAGGAGGAGAGTTGCATAAAAAAACTCGAAAAAATATGGATTTTTTTCTTTGAGGACCCTTCTAAAAATTTATGTTTGCTGAGCACCTGTCAATATGCGTGTGATCCAATCGAAGAATATGGGTGGATGGATGGTTGGATTGAATGACTTACTTTTTTCAATAGATGAACATGGCCAAAAAAAATATGATCAAATTAAATATGCTTTGATACGCGAACTGAAAAAATTATCTGAATAATAAATTCAATCCTCCTCCTTTGCTCTGCCATCATCCAAAAAATGGAGGAATGAGTTTTTTGAAGAAGTTTCCTTTCAAAAAGGAGAGTCTTTGAGTTGAGCTGAGCTGAGCAGAAACTGTTGCTTGCTTGTTAGAGTTGGAGTTTGGTTGGAGTGGAGTGGAGCACAATGGAAAGAAAAAAGTTTTTTCAGTGTTTACGATCCACAGATGGGATGAGAGAGGTGAGAGGTGAGAGGTTTTGAATTCATTTCATATTTTTGCCAGAGCTCCTCAAGTCGATATGTATCTAGTTCAGTCAGACGCATTTTCTCAGGAACATTAAGTATAAAAATTATACCTATTATACAGCTAAACAGCTTCCTTCCTGGGGACTGGGGATCTATGAAGATAGACAGATTGAGATAGATGTATGTACCTAATATCACCTCACCTCTCAAACAAAACGGTTCACCTGCCATAATATTGGATGGAGGATGTTATCATCATCACCGGAGTGTGAAACGTGATGTGATGGAAGCAGATACAACATTATTTTGTTCATGTGTTTGATTCGAAAATGCTTCCCCTGTGGAAAGGGGGGTATAGTGATGAAATGATGATGCGCGTAAGTAGAACTTTATATGAGTGGGTGAGTAGTGATGGGTAGCTATATCTGTATGCTTTATTTGCAAAGGGGGAAAGCAAAAGCATGTACAGGGTAACATGAAAAGGATCGAAGATGTTGTTTGCCAGGGGCTAGGTGAAGCATGAAAATGGAAGTCGACAGCGACATCATCATCCCGTCACAATTAGTGTGCTTAACTGCCCACGCACCATACCATTCGTACTGGAGTAGGACAGATACAACATTATTTTGTTTATGTGTTTGATTCGAAAATGCTTCCCCTGTGGAAAGGGGGGTAGGGATGAGATGATGATGCGAGTAAGTAGAACTTTATATAAGTAGGTGAGTAGTGATGGGAAGGGATATACTTTATTTGGGAAGGGGGAAAGCAAAAGCTTGTACAGGGTAACATGAAAAGGATCGAAGATGTTGTTTGCCAAGGGCTAGGTGAAGCATGAAAATGGAAGTCGACAGCGACATCATCATCCCGTCACAATTAGTGTGCTTAACTGCCCACGCACCCTACCATTCGTACTGGAGTAGGCCCACCTGAGCAACCTTAATTAGGGCGTGTGGGGATGGGGAGGACTTGTTAAGTAGTTGGATCCCCTGGAATAATACTTATTGTGGAGGACTGAGTACTCCATCAGAAGTTCTACCAGAGGGCCTCTCCAATTCTGCATCTGATTCAGGGTTTCCTTTTCAGATGGCAAAAATGTGATACTCGCTCCACTAGAAAGAAAAACTTATTGTGGGTGATGATAAGAGGATGATGATGCATGCAATAAGTTGGTGATGAATCCACCCACTAGTGATCATGATCGTGTTTTGGATGAAACAATGGGAAGATTCATGGGGACAAAGTAAATGTAGCGAAATAATTAATTCCCCCATCTCATTTCACCACACCACAATAAAGTGTGAAGATCCAGTGGAAGAATAAGTCATTGAGGGTGTGATGGGTCGTGAAATTCCACATCAAAATTCGGGTTCAAGGAAACTCATT
>JAHZNH010001519.1:2790-13915 GCA_027744355.1 Tyrannoseira gladiata
GTGATTGAACTGGAATTTCATTAGTTGGTCATTGGGATATTACCCAACCCCGAGGATTTTTGAGAGAGAATTAGAATTGAGAATGGATTGTGCTGGATCCATTTACTCGTGACAAGTTGTTGGAAATATGGTCGGTGTTCCTGTGAAAACCAGTAATGTATTTGATTATAATGAGTCGGGATAGTTTGCACATATGGGACGTGACTAGACTCTGGACAGATTGTGTTTGATTTTGTCTGAAGGACCCTTCTAAAACTTGGGCTGAAACCATCAACAGTTTTTTTTCAAGAGTCAATTTTCAAAAAAAATAAAATTACTGTGCTTCTCCCAGAGAGAGCGAACGAAGAGTGATAGTTCTTGCTTGTGAAATATGGGCCTAGTGGAAATCAGTGAGAAAATGACGACCTCTGTGACAATACCGACTGCGAGTTCGAAGGGTCCCAACAGCTCCGGTAACTCCACCACCCCGACGAGCAGCACCTCCCCAGATCAGGTTGTTCGGAAGAAGCGATCCTTTGACATTGCATTTTTAACGGGGGAATCCGAAAATGAGAGGGAGGGTGACAGGCGACATCCGAACTCGGGCTCATCGTGCTCTGCTGCTGCTAGTAACAATAACAACGAGGAGAGGAAGAGTGCCGTCAACAATGTTGAGCTGCAGCCTCCCAGAGTTTCGTATAATCCGAAGGAAGAAGACGGGACAAATTCCGACAGCTCATCTATCGACGTGATGACCAATGGCTCGTTGAGCGAATCAGATTCGCAGCACTCGCCATCCTCCTCTATTCCGGAAAGAGCAAGTCCCCCTTTTCACTCCATGCTCCTCATTCATCATCAGCAGCATCTTAGCCGACATAATGGCCCTTCTCCGGCCTTTTCCAGCAGTAATGGTAATACGAGTCCGGGTATTAACCACCGTACCAGTAGTAGCCATTACTCAAGCTATGATGGTGGTGATCACCATCATCATCATCCTCATGGAGATATCAAGAGTAACAACAGCAGCAGTCCCCCCAGAGTCGCCTCCGCTGGCAATAAAACTCGTAACAATCGGAGTCCTGTCAAAGAAGAAATACGCTTTGAATCGAGGAGAATCATCGACATAAATCAAACGGTGGACTCTCTAAAGATCAAAGAGAATCTCCAGTTCTCCACTCTTCTTCCTTCCTCCGCGTCCTTAGGCCTTAATCTTGCGAGTAATGGGGGCAACAATAACGGTCGAGCACCATCATCATCATCATCATCATCTGCAGTGTCTCACGAAGTGCGAGGTGATCTCACGTTGCCCCACTTGGCGTCCACGATCGCGCTGCTTCCTCACGTCGCGAGATTCCCTTTGGGGCTCCCCACCCTCACGTCCGGGGTCATGCCTGGAGGAAACGCACTTCCTAGGAATGTGCCATTCCACGCAAAAATGGAGAAGTCGGAGAGCATCAACATTTCATATCCGAAACTCCGCGGTGGAGCATTCCCCGATCCGTATGCCGTCTTGGCGGCTTCTGCCGCCTCCACTTGCGGATATCCCTACCCGAGTATCGGAATCCCTCCTCATCCTCCCTTCTCTCATCCTCTGAGCCCACCCGGAAGCCTCTCACCCGTGGAGGGAAATGGTACTGGCACCCCTACCCGTGGAATGAATTCTCCAGGAAGTGGCGGCACTGGTCAACAGGTACAGGTTAGTATGCAGCCACAAGCACCACTTCATCCTTCCCAGCAGCAGCCACCCCCTCCTGCCGCTTCAGTGCCCCCGTGTGGCATCAGTCCATCTGCCACTCTGCTCCCACCATCCCTCACTGCGCTTACGCTTCCCGCTCAGAACGTCTGTGCAAAGGTAATTTACACACCGGCGTTTAGTTATGCATCATATTACATTTTAATGAACTTTTTTCAATTTTGATTTAAATTAATTACTATTTTTACCTATTTAGTGTCAAATTGGGTTCCGCATGACCTCTGACTTAGTTTATCATATGCGCAGCCATCATAAACGGGATACGGACCCCATGAGGGAGGCGAAAGTGGGGCCCCAGAGGGGACTAAAGTGTCCAGTTTGTGGGGAGGTGTTCCGGGAGAAACACCACCTCCAGCGCCACCAAACTTCCCATAAAGAGCGCGACGGGGAGGACTGAAAAAGCGAGAGAGAAAGAGAGAGGAATCTGCTTGCTTGCTCTGCTGCTGCTGAGCAGCTCATGTTATGTTATGTGCAGAAAAAAATAAAGTAAATATACTGTTGTAGTCTATGCACCTCTAATCATGTAAATAAAATTTCTTTTTTGTGCAAATAAAATAATAATGATGATGGTTCATGGAATAATGCAGTTGTAAAAATAAAGTTAATGCCATTGATTGATGTGAGAAAAAAATAAAGGAACTACTTACCTAGTAATCAGGAACGGGACCTTTTTGGGGATAGTAACCGCATAATAATTTACATACTTTCTCTTCTGAAACTTCACTAACTTATGCTTCTAAATTTAAAAGGGGATTGAGCATATTTTTACTATGGATGGTATATAGCATCTAATAATCAACCGCATTGCACCTGATCACAAAAAAATTCGGACACAAACACCCTCCATCATTATTTCTATCACAATTTCACTCTCTCTATGTGTTATATGCCTAGAATAAATAAATTGTCGAATAAAGTGACCTAAAAGTGACAAATAAAGCAATTTAGTCCAGGTTCACTTTATTTTTTTCCACGGTTATTACTGCTATAAAGCTTAATTGAGAACCGCACTTTCACAATTAATCACTTGATGAGAAGGTTGGTTTGTTTATTTCACTCGACTGTCAGATGATAAATCCTCACTAACTTTTAGATGAGAGAAAATGCTTTGATCTTGAGGAGACACCTGAACTAGCAATAATTGGTCCATTGATTACGTTCAAAATAAAAACCCGCGAAATATTGTAAACTTAGTGACGGTTTCGCAAAGCACCAGTAGTTTCAAATGAGTGGCCTTCCTGGTTGGTGTGCAAAAGTCTAATGTGGATTTGAAATTCACATTGGAAATATAAATGTCAGAGAGTGAACTTTGTGTTCGTTTAGTGATTGAGTGAGGTTTCTCTTTCAGTCACCGATTGAGCTGAGCATTTAAGAGCTGAGTGAAAGGAAAAATAAAGTAGTAGGAGTCTTGTTCTCATCTAGCCATTAGAGTGGTGTTTTTTAAGGAAAGAAATTCATTCAGAAAACAGTCTCAAAATTGCATCAAAAAGCTACCGGCGAACCCATTGAATTTATTTCTACATTTTGACAATAAACAGAAGCAAACTGATAATAGTGTACGAAAGGGCAAAATTACACTGTGCTACAGTAGACAAAGTGAGAGTTGAAAAAATAAAGTGACTTTGATTGAGCGAATCATTCGGAAAATCATCCCATAATTACGGATACCTCTAAATTCTTTGAACATTTGAAAAACCTGCAACATGCTGGATCAAGCGTACGAAAGAATCTATTTAATTATTTCTATTCCTTAATCGATCACCTGATAAAGGGTTGTAATTTATTTAAACTTATTTTAATATCAATTTATTTTTTTCATTTACTACAGCGAACAGAATGTTATTGGCACACCAAAATCTAGAAATTGCAAAGTTTGTAAAAAGGTGTTACCCGTATGTGCTGTTCGAGCGCACATGGAAACGCACGTTTTTGAAAGGTTTGATATTGGAATATTCTCTTAACAGTGTTAAGTGAATAAGGTTATAAATTTTAAATTGTGTTTCTTTATTTTTTCCAGCAAAAAAAGGACTACATTAAAAATCAAACCCAGGTGTTGTAGGGTGTGCAAGAGGTTTGTTTTAAGGAAAAGTGTGAGGAGCCACTTAGAAAGTCATCTTTTTGAAACCAAGTACCAAAAACACCTAAAAAATAAATTAATCATTTGCAATGTTTATTATATGATCATGATTTTTTGAATATCTATTTTATTTATGCAGATATGCGAAAATATTCCCTAAGCAAGTGCCTTGGTGTGCAGTTTGTCTGAAGAAATTTCCCAATCAGTATGGTGCTCGATTACCCAAACATGTTCGAATTCATCTCTTTGAAAGGTTGAAAAGTGTTATTAATTTGACACGCATACCATTGATAGCAATTTATTATTTTAAATAGTAAGTAATCTGGAAATTTTGGTTCAATTTCAGAAACAAGTACAGCAGGAAATACAAGTTTCATTCTGTCAGTCCAATTCAACCAACAACGTGCGATAAAAATTCAGAGTTTGATTTATTTTTTTTGATTATATTTGAACCTTATTTATGGTTTTATTTAAGTGTCCGCGTTTGTAAATTGTGTGGGGAATCTATTACTTCAATCTATCAGTGCGCATTCGTGTCTCATGTTTGTACACATTTGTTCGAAAAGTAAGATAATTTATTTTGAACTACTTGTAATTTGATACTTACTAGTGTTGATGGCTTATTTACTGACTTTGTTGAATTTATTTTCGGAATTTATTGCTAATTTGAATTTCAGGACACGACAAAAGAATCATCCTTGGAACCTACAGCGAAATGCGAGTGAAGAAAAAGAGGTTTGCGACTATGTTGTAACCACGATTGATCCAAAGATGTTGGCTATTCATGTTCAAGCATGCCAACACTTCCATGACTTTAAGCATGAGTAAATAAATGTGTTAATGATTTGATGATATATTGCTTGATAGGAAAAAATAAATTGATTTTCCAAGATAATTATGTGTAATATGACAACAAAAATTTCACTTTCTTTTTTTGATAATATGTATGTATTCATGTAAAACTGGTGTGTGGAAGAATTACTGCGCAATACGAAAAAATAAAATATGGAATTACCTTGCTGATCTTGCCATCTTGACCTCAATACATTCAAGACTGCTTAATCATTTTCATATCATATATTATCCAGTAAACATGTATGTAGCTGTTCGCCTCATTTCATTAGATGATAATTTCCACATCACTTCTTAAAATTAAAATGTAGAGATAAATGAAAATTCTTTCTCGTGCACTCATGTGTGAATATGCATATTCACTCAGTCAGTGGCTTCCCTATTTTCCCAATGAGTAGTTAAATGAGGCTATGCATATCTTTCCAAATGCCCGTCTTGAAGAAACTTAAAATTAGAATGAAAGTTAAATGTACCATGCTAACATGCTGTGTGTTAACATGGAAACATTAAAGATTCTTATGTATGTATTCAACCGCATGCAAGTACCTGCTGTGTACCTAGCAACAACAACACTAGTCGTGGTTTGCTTTCAAGTCGGGCATGTTGTTTCATTACCGCCTGTTTGCGTTGTTGATTAATTTCTTTTTTGTCGTGATTTTTACAATCCATCGGGGATTTCTTAAAATTCCTTAAAGTAAATAGTAGAAAAAATAAAGCAATTATAATGGAGGAGTTTTACTCCAAATTGGTCATTGATGACTCTGATGTGGGTGTGTGTAACGTTCCCCCATCAAGTCAAAAAATAAGGAATATAATCGACGCAGCAACGAATTTCGAGCAGTGCAGAGAGCGGGGATATTTTAAGCTATTTTTTCCAAGTGAATTTGTCCCGGAAGTAAATAAAGATCGAGCAATGATCAATTTGCTTCTTAATGGACATAACAACATGCACAGCGCGTTTTACTGTGAGCAGTATTTATTTACTCCACTGCTACCGGGGGACATCACAAACCAATCAGCTGAACCGTTGGCGTTTAATTTATTTTTTAAACCGACTTCCCTAAAGCGAGAACTTGATGTGGACGAGCAGACACGAGTGGAGAATCTCAACAAAATCAAAAAGATTGAACTGGATTCACCCATAAAATGGGCCTGGCGATCCAATCAACTGTGCCAGAATGGTTGCCTCTGTCCTTGTGGTTGCCTCACTCCTCTGCCTGAGAAATTTCGTGGAAAAAATAACGATTACTTAAAAAAAGTTGCATCCATCCTCGAAACTTTTGGTAAAAATCCACCTGCTGAACAGATCAAGAAATTGGATCACCCGGATTCTGTGCAAGGTACAGTTACCAAGAGAGGTCGAGGACGACCCAAAAGAAAACGATCCCCTTCAATAACGTCTCTAGACCAAAATCAACAGACAGATGAACGTGAATCTCAAGATGACCTTTTTGTTCCTATTCTGCGTGGTAAAAGGGGAAAGAAAATTGAGTACCCGTTCAATTTTCTGCACTGGTTCAATAAGACTGATCAGATTGTCAGAAGGAGGTAAATATTTAAAAAAAGAAATCAAGTTTTGAATCGAAGTGAAAATTGAGTTTGGTATTATTGATATTTTCTTTGCTCTGAAATTTTCTTAACTTTATTTTTTGAACTCACTATTAAATTTCAGATTAGAAAATCCCACCAAGGACCCGTTGGTGACACTGGACTTCATCTTTAAATGTCTGAAGGAAAAAGAAATTGAACTGGAGCCCTTTTACATCATTGGAGAGGACGAAATTGAACTCTGGAGGGAAGGCAAGCGGATCACCCTCTTCGACACTGAGCAGATTGTGGAGCGGTTGAATGCGCTCCTGACCTTGGAAGACGGGGGGACGATGCCTCTAGTGGGAGTAAACTCATGGTAAGCGGTTTGCTTTCTTTTTTGAAGATATAAATTTATAAAATAGAAACTCAGAAGGATTATATATAAATCTAATATGTATATATATTCTTTTGATACTCATATTCATAGGTACTCTTACATTGGAGGCTCTTTATCTGCTTCGCCCATGCATGTGGAGGACATGACGCTGAACTCGGCTAACCTACTTCTGTTTGGGGGAGAAAAAATCTGGATTATTGTTGCCCCAAAGTACTATGAGGAGATGACCGAAAAGTTCAACTCTTATGTCAAGACTAAGATTCAAGACGGGAATAAACTACCTTGTCTTCGACATAAGCAGGTAAATACATTATTAAAAAATAAAGTAACAAATTTGAATTTCTTCCTGGTCTTTAACTTCTTTTCTTAACTTTCAATTTATTTTTACCCACACTTTATGTTTGTTTAGTTTATTTTGCATCCAAAATTGCTTGATGAACTGGAAATACCTTATACCATCGTCGTGCAGAAGCCCCAAGAGATGGTCATTACGATGGCGGGGGCCTACCATCAGGTGTTCAACGTGGACAAGAATGCAGCAATCGCAATTAATTACGCTGGGGCTGACTATTTCAAGTACGTGCTCGACTTGGAATCTGAGAAACAGTTGGACAAAATAGATCCTTGTTGTCAACCTGGTTGCACAGTTCCTGGAAAAAAGAAGGAAGTTTCGTCTTTGCTGAATGCATCAGAGAAACAGTTGGACAAAATAGATCCTTGTTGTCAACCTGGTTGCACAGTTCCTGGAAAAAAGAAGGAAGTTTCCTCTTTGCTGAATGCATCCAATGTGATCAAGTCGAATGTCCAAAAGCTACTTCGTGAGGATTGTCAAGACGAGTTCATCCTAAAATTAAGAAAGGATCTATTTGGTTCAGGTTAGAAATATAAAAGTATACGTTAAAAAATAAACTAAATAAGGCCATGCTAACCTTATGATAAGTGTCATTAATTTCTTTTTTGTTATAGAATTGGTTAACAGCAAGAACCCAGGAGAGCAGTTGATGAAGCACACGGAAGAAAAAGCCAAATTAGTCGAAAAACTAATCGACAAAAAAGAAATTACGAATACTTCTGAGACAGTCCCTCAAAGTAAATATAAATTTTTTATAATTTTTAAGATAATATGGGGAGATACATGTAGATAATTTTTAATTTCTTTTTTCACTTATTCAGCCGCTGTAAAATTCATCATGACCTGGGTCACAAAAGATCAGTGCATCCACTCAGAGGATTTGGGCACACTTGCTGAAGTTAAGGCAGCTTTCGGGGAAGAAGATAAGTATGTGCTGCCTCACATTGAAGAGTTTTCATCTGAAGGAGCGTTTACACCCCACGAACAAGACGTGCAAGATAAAAAGAAATTTGTTTGTCGCACATGCAAAACACTTGAGGAAAGTGGAGACCTGGAGTACAAACTAAGTGTACCAAAGAAGGGCAATCGAAGTGTTAGGAAGAAGAAGCCCTACAAATTCAAGAGTTTATTTAATCTTCAACGGCATCTCCAGATAGTCAACGATCGCACACGCTATAAGTGCACTTATGGTAACTGTGGTTTGGATTATCGATTTAAAACCCAGTGCATCATCCACATCCGAAGGGATCACCTAAAAACCACAGTAGGATGCCCTTTCTGTCCGATGACATTTAGGAATTTTCTGGTGCTTTATAACCACTTAAAGTAAGGAATTTTAACATTATTACTATTATTAATTATTATTATTACACAAAAAAATAAAGTTATTACACTCCTTCTTAATTTCTTTTTAGTTATTTGTTGACTGTTTATTTTTTTTGTCCTTTTTAGATACAAGAATAGAAGAACAGGAAAACGTTACAACTCTGAAAAAATTACGGCTTGTGCCAAGAAACTTGCGGGTATGGAAAAAGAAAGTGACCTTTTGTCATCGTCAGAATCGGAAGACGAATCAGAAATGGAAAACTCTTCAGTTCCGTCAGTTGAAGGTGAGCGTGGAAGTGAAGCTAACAATGATGGATCAAACACGTCAAATTCATCGGATCAGTTTGTTATCCAGCAAGTTCCAGTATCCGATTCATCACCAGTGTCTGACGAATTGCCAATCTTCGATATTTCTGAGGTTAATGAACACGTTAATGGGGAAAATCAATCTGTTTCTGGGTCTGACCCCCTTCGTGTTGAAGAAAACATTCCGGTAAACATAGTTTATGTGAAAGATGCAGTGCAGGAGCAGGAAATGTAAATATGTTCAAATATGATGTCATTATTAATTAATTACTATTTCTCTTTTCTTGCTTTATTGGTTATAAGAAGTGCTATGATTTAAGGAGAAGTTACAAGTTTTTTGCACAAAACACACACTATTATGTTATGTTATATATTGTATTATACTTTATTATTACAAAATGAAATCAAGCACTGTGAATATATGAATTAAAAAATAAAGTGATATCTAGTTGTATGGGATGGGAAATTTCTTCTGGATCAATTTATTTTTTCATGAAAGCAGATTTAACTTACGCAAGTATAAACAACTCATTTATTGATTAAAACACAAGATTATAATTAGGTCACATTTGTGTGTGTGCATATAGGCACAGTCGATAGCATGGACTGTCATTTATTGAAGTTGCTTTGAAAGCCCCCCATAGATTAAATTCTTACATTAAGAATAATCAGTAGTTTGCACGAGATGTGGCATGGAATAGTTAATAGAATACTTAATTACAAATAAATTGAAACTTTAATTTAGTAATGATTGGCCTAATTTATTTTAATATTTTTCATTCATTCCTGAAAAAGGATTTGCACGTTTCTCATCTAATGATCAAATGAGATGGGTCCAATGAATGCTGTTCTTCTCATCTAGTGACTGAAATTGTCAGTCAAAGCATGATGCTGTGCTTCTCATTCGATCATTGATTGAGAAACCCTGAGTCAACGCACAATGCTGTGCTTCTCATCCAGTGACTGAATTTGTCGGTCAAAGCATGATGCTGTGCTTCTCATTCGATCATTGATTGAGAAACGCTGAGTCAACGCACAATGCTGTGCTTCTCATCCAGTGACTGAATTTGTCAGTCAAGGCATAATGCTGTGCATCTCATCTAATCGTTGATTGAGAAACCCTCAGGCAAAGCGCAATACTGTTATGTTGTGCTTCTCATTTATCCGATTGAATGAGAAAAACTTGTTGTTTCAGTTTCTCCTCCAGCGACTGAACGAAAAGCTAAATTCTAAAGACCTTCCTTGCTTTCTTTTTTGTTATTCTGTGTTAGATTTGAAAGTTTATTTGGGAGATTTGGTTATTAGAGTTGGGCGATCGAAAATCAAAAAAATAAATTAAAGGAGGCTTTATATTGATGACGGAGTTTATATTGCTCATCTTTTAAATTTATCTTGGCTTAGTTTTTGTACTTGTGGTCTAGCTATGTAAAGATTTATTCATTGATTCATTATCTTAGATGCATACGCGCAGTTTTGTCGCGGTTTGCCCCAAAGCACTTGAGGGAAGAACACGAACGACAGAATCGAACAATCATCCTCTTTTCCAAAACTTTGCGTGATACTCATTGTATTCCGATCACTCGTCAGCTGCACACTGTTGTGTTTGAACTTTACGTATATTTCGATACGATTTGAAATTTCAATTTCTTTTTATCGACTAGTTTTCAGTGGAACATTAAAAAAATGTCATCAAGTGATACTACAAGCGACGGGGAGAGTTCGATGGTTTACATTTGTAAGCGGTGTCCTGGTAAAGAATTTTCCAGGTCAGAAATGCTGGCTCATCGAGGATTTCACCGGAACCAGGAATCTTTGACCGGAGTTCGAGAGCACAGCGATAGTTCTCAGTAAGAGCTTTGATGATAATGATTAGACCTAAGATTTTAAAAATAAATTATGTAATATAAAAATTGATGTTAATAACTTTATTTTTTACTGTATATTTTTAGAAACTCTTCTGGCCCAATTCAAGTCATCCTGTATGACGTCCTGCCATTAATTTCAAGGAAGGGTCGGAGGTCAAGCATGGCTTCTACGCGAACGCGAAGGATCCCGCGCCGATACTCGCTGCGGTTGGCTTTGAAGAAAGCTGAAGTTACAATGCCAAGAGGAATCACCCTTCCAAAGCGACCAGGTCGATTCTCGGTTCGGATTGCACTTAAAAACATGGTTAAGCCAAAACCATAAGCTCGATTGTTGGAGGATTCAAAGTCTGAAGTTTTTATGTTATGAATTAAGCTTTACTTAACCATTATTAATTAGGCTTCAATATTACATTTATTGATTGAAACTTTCTGAGGTCTTTATTGCATTGTTGGAAAAATAAATCGAAGAAAAGCATAAATTATCTTAGCGCGTTGGTTGGTTATTCACGTCATATTTTGCACAGTTGACCAAATCAACTAACCCATGGAATAGATAATTACATCCTCACCTTGATTGTTGTAAATATAAATATGAACACCTCTTTAGGTTGCATAATTTGTTTGCATTCATTTACCTCAATTTTGTTGACGAAAAATATGATTTGACTTGAAATCTTACACAAGGTAA
>JAHZNH010001521.1:0-10907 GCA_027744355.1 Tyrannoseira gladiata
AAAAGTGATGTTCGTATACTATATTAAAGTGCCATATAATCAACCACGTAGTCACTAAAACTCTCATTATATTAATGACTTTAATGACATGAAAATCAGTAACTACCTACATGTGGGTTCGTGACTTAAATCTCGTCTCTCGTGAGTAATCTGATGCCCTTGGTCTTGCATTTGGCTCAAATAAAATGACATCTTGGCCATTCATTCATTTTTTTACATGACTAAACTTCACTTAATTAGCTACTACTTATATCATCAGTATCAGGATCATTTTTTAATGGAAATTGCGTAAATTGCAACGAATCATACTAGAACTATTCATATCACATACAGTCTCTAAACCCTTAATGCTTTCATACAAAAAAATTCACAAGTTCAACTTTATATACATAATAAATTAACAATTGTATTGATACTTGATACTTTCTACTCGACCACGGTATTTTACATTTTCATTTAATAAGTACTAATGCTCGGTTTTTCATGAATTAAGTATTTGGATTACCTTTAGATATGTACAGGAACAGGAAAGTGATATTCTCTTCACTAAAGGGGAATATTAAATGACCATTATACATTTTACCCCTCATGCCTAACTCGACCAGATCTTAAAATTCGTAATATCGTAAAAATATCAGTATTGGAGAACTTACGTTCAATTTCCTGCATGATTACCTAGCGCGTGTAAAAATATTGATAAAAAAAGTTTCCTGGTTTAGAACTCGAAACTATTCTGATTGTTATCCACACCTGAGGAGTTTGCGTAAGAAACTTCTGGCTGAGGCATAGGAGGCTGAGCCATGGACAAGTTGTGGAAAAGGTACGGATTATTTGATGTAGGCGTCGATGGAGATTGTAGATTCAGTCGAGACCTGTGAAGGACGGGTGGTGAGGCACAGCATCCCGCTAGCTCCTGCTGAAGTCTTCGCAAAGCCCAACAGTCATACGCCTAATAAAGCATGATAATGTGAATTTCAATTACAACCTGTATTAGTATTAGTAAATAGTAAGATTTATTCAACTAGCACAATAAGTAAGTTACTAAGAAAAGGAAAGTTGCAAGTTGCATATTTACTTACCTTTCTTCGTAAAGGATCACTCTGAGGACAATCCTCAAGCCTGAAAGAATTATTGTCGCGACCACCACCACCGTCTCCACCACTGCGTTTCGATTTCTCCACCGAGATTTCTTTCAGCAGCGCTTCCGCTTCATTGATGAGTCTCTTATATTTTCTGTCAGAGTCAGAATCTTTATCTGCTTCCAGCAGTCTTGTCTCCGTTTCCGACAAAAAAGTGCCTGGCATCATAGGCAACGCTACGACAGGACGAGGGAGCGGTTTCCCCGAGGCAGACAGAGATTTCGGCTTTGATCTTTTCGATTTCTTATTCGAAAAACTTTGAGGATGGTTTTCATTATGCAAAGAGCTCGGGCTCCTTTCCCCGTAACCAAAATCATTATTCTTCTGCTGCCTCATTCTTTCTCCCGAGTACTCACAATTTTCTTTCCTATTACTTTCCCTTTGTTCAAAAGTTGTGCGGTCGACTTCATCTTGACAATAAGTTTGGGTGAGTAGTCTTCTCCGATGAACTTCAACGGGCAGGGATAGTTCAGAGGTGCCATCAATTTCATTCCCATCCTGGTCGTACTCGCAATCATCATCATCGTTTTCTCTTCCACCGGCAGTGGCAGCACTCATCTCATCACTTGGACTGTTTTCATCTTCGGAATCGACTCTTTCATAAATTCTCTCTTGGAGACTCCACTGCGTTGAAAACTGGGGTAGCTTGCGATGTCTCACAAGGAAACGTCGAGCAGCAGCAGCAGAATCATTATTATTTCCAACACTGCTCATCATCATTCTTCCCTCTCTCGTCCCTTCCCACAAACTTTGCTGGAGATTCGTTCCTCCGGGATGAAGTGCCTCTTGTTGAACTCCCTTCACTATCGCAGATGAATAGTAATGATTCTTGTGATGAATTTCACTTTTCTGACTTTGATGAAGGAGCTGCTGCTGTTGCGGGTGAGGAGGAATGGCATGGCGTTGCTGATGAAGTAGATTAGAAGTGGTGGTGGTGGTGGTGATGGGGTGCTGCTGTTGCTGCTGAGAATTCAGGAGAAGATGGTTGTGGTGTTGGTGGTGGAGGTTTGGAGTGTTGTTCCCATTATTACAATTATTATTATTGAACAAATAGGTATGGTGCTGTCTCGTTAGATTCTCGAATTCGTTGTAGCTCAAACTAGTTGACACAACTTGTCTCACTCGATGATTGAATGGGTCTGAGGAGTTTAAATTGGGACTGCCAGTAATTGTGTTTGTATTAAAGGAATTGCTGTTCATCAAACTCTCCCTAGGAGCAGCAAGAGGCAGAGCTGATGATGAGGAGGGAAGTGGTGCGAATGTGGTTAGGAGGGGTGGAGGTCCGCTGGGATTACTTGGCAGACCATTACCATTGGAACCGCTTGGCTGAATGAGATGAGAAGAGGGGATGAGGGATGCGTTCATACGTTTAGATGCGTTTAATACGGGAGAGTTTTGATTTGACGAGGTTATATATTGGTAGCGAGGATTTCTTAAAATTGGAGAGGGGGACGCAAAGAAATGGCCTCCTTGTTGTTGCTGCTGCTGTAGCTGTTGTTGCGATGAAGTCATCGGAGAGGAGTATGGATGGGATACTGGAGTGGAAGTGGCGGTATAACGGTGATTAATTAAGGGGGATGGACTGGTTATAGCTGTAGGGTGATTACTACCCGACGAAGGCCTATTCATAATTTGAGTATTTATAGGAAATCCTACAGGATTACTACTGTTATTACCCACCCCATCATACTGCATGGATGGGAGAGGAGCCACAATACCACCACCACTGCTGCTGGAGAAATTGCCTCCAGAGGGGCAGTTAGAATTGGCTTTGTTGAGTAAGTGGCTTCCCCCCGTGACGACTAGACGATGTATGGGTGAATAGTTATTAAAACTTGGGGAACTCATTCTCGCAGTGGCAGACAACCGAGGGGATTCATATGGGGCGATGCCTGCCTTTATTGAAGGGGATTGTGAATGTACATTACTACTACTAATATTACTTGACTCGCGTCGACTAGAACTGTGGAGAAGTTGCCCGTTCATTGGATGGAACTCAGGTTGGTGCAAAAGGTTCTTCGGTGGTTCACTCAAATACGAGCCATTTTCAGAGATCAATGGAGGTGGCGACATGCTGTGCCGATTTCCGCGAGCGTTAGTAGCACTACCATTATTATTATTATGGCTGCTGCTATTCCCATTGCTCACGGATGAAGAGGATGATTGTCGAGAGGCAGGACTAGAATTTGCATAGTAATTTGGGTCTCCTCGATGCAGAATTGACTGCGCATTCTGACTCGGAGGCCTATTTGGATTTCCATTGATGCCGGCTGACGCTGCAGATGTTGATGTCGACATTATTGAGTGGATCGAGCTGCTCGTAGAACTTGAATTATTTGTATTGGTATTATTATTTGACTGAGCATTCAACACAAGATTATTTTCTCCTCCTGAGAGAATCCCACTCAACTGGTGTGCATTTGTCGGGAGAAACGTTGAGCAAGCATGTTGCTTCTCTTGAGGATGAGGAGGAGGAAGAGAAATTCCATTTGTACTCGAGCAGGATGAACCGGAGGAGTGAGAAGAGGATGTGAGATGACTCGGTCTACCATGCTGCTGAATGAGAGTGCTCTGATGCAACTAGCGGGGAAAGTGGACCTTGAGGCAGTCTTATGATGTCTGTTTTCACACTCTTGCTGTTATGCCCAAGCTGCTTGGAACTCTTAGAATCGGATGAATCTGTGCCTGTCCCACTTCTCCTCCGGAAAGAGTTCGGCGTAGGTGTGAGGAAGTAGCCAGTTAATGCGGGATTCATTTGCTTCTTTGTAGTCAGCACGGCGGAATAACGGGGATTAGACAAGGGCTCAGAAATTGTGAGAAGAGGCGAGCCTAATCCAATAGTATGGAGATTATTGTCACTTTTCCCTCGAGACTTTTTCCCCTTCACACTGTCCGGACTGTGTCGCTGGGACGAGCAAGCTCCCTTCTTGAAAATTTTGCGGAGAAAGCCAAGAGCTCCTCTCGCCAGTCCTTTGTGATGGGAAGTTGGTTCCTTCATTTCGGGGTAATCTGTTTCATCATCCAAGTTAAAATTGGGCACTGCACCTTCCCTCATGAAGCCCATCGGTGAAGGATGAAATGTGTGGAGGAGGCTATTATGGCGACTTGAAAGGTCGCCTCGACCACCTTCAAGATGGTGATGTGAATGACTCGTGAGCACACTCGCTGTCGTAATATCATAAGCGTACGAGTCCGGAATCCCTTTTGGACCTTGATGTTGGGAAACAGCGGTGAGCACTGGCCGTATTATGGGGACGGAGGGATAGCACGGAGCCACTCCAGCTCCTCCAGCCAAGTTCATATTGATATTATGCTGATGAGTAAAATGATTTTGATGATGGTCGTAACTACCTGCAGGCATTTGACTAGGGATGAGGCTGGAAAGCATACTAATGGGATTCTCCTCCTCACCACCACTTCCACTTGCTCTACCGTTCGGAAAGCCGCTGCTGCTCTCATTATTGTTATTAGCGTTATGGAACTTTGGACCATTTCCCCTATTAAAAGCACTAACAGCGGTGAGCACTGGCCGTATTATGGGGACGGAGGGATAGCACGGAGCCACTCCAGCTCCTCCAGCCAAGTTCATATTGATATTATGTTGATGAGTAAAATGATTTTGATGATGGTCGTAACTACCTGCAGGCATTTGACTAGGGATAATGCTGGAAAGCATACTAATGGGATTCTCCTCCTCACCACCACTTCCACTTGCTCTACCGTTTGGGAAGCCGCTGCTGTTCTCATTATTGTTATTAGCGTTATAGAACTTTGGACCATTTCCCCTATTAAAAGCACTACTACTACTACTGCTACTGTTATTATTATTATTGTTGGGGTGGCTGCTACTACGATTATATCTATGGTGGCGCACGAGAGAGGACGGAGGGAATACTGCAGTGGAGGAGGCTTGAGTTGCAGCACTGCTATCACCGAAATCAATGTCTGTCGTTGCACTGCTAGTCGACTGTGAGAAAAGCGCTCTGTCAACGTCTGTGCCTGGAGAGCTGGGTGCTGGGGTCACCGTCTCGTTGTCGTTGTGATCCGTCTCAATATCCTCATCCGCATCTTCATCGGTATTCGCCCAGTCTGACAGAATATCCGTCTCCTTGTCCACCATGATGGGATGAAATTTGCTTGATTTATTAGATCCTGTAGTGCCCACCCCCACACTAACACTTGAACTTTTCGGAAAGCCACTAATTTGATCCGTTGCCACTGCAGCATTTCTAAAAGTGCGTGGATGTTGATGGTGGTGGTGATCGTCACTGCCCCAAGGAGTTTCCGTGATCGTGGCGGTAGTCGATGTGGATTTTGCTCGGCTTGAACTTTCTCCCTTTGAGCTTGGATTACTACTGGTGGCGGTGGTGACAGTGTTCATGGAGCTGTTAACTTTGGCAGCGGTCGCACTCTGATGAATGTGCTGCTGCTTTTGATGTTCCGTTGTAAATAAAAGAGCACCACCACCATCACCGGTATCTGAAGACGGTGAAGAACCATGACCAAGCGTGTCGTCGTCAAGCGGCTGGTCTTGGTGATGGTGATGATGCTTGTGAGACGAAGAAATGCTTTCACCGCTGCTACTCCTGCCACTTCTACTGCCGCTGTGTTCAGCCTCATGGGAAATGATTGAATTTCGTGTCGAAGCTGTTGTAGAATCGCTTAAGAGACATGAGGATTCTGTGGAATTTCGATTAGTTCCCGGGTCTAAAGTCCCTTTACCTGAGTCGCTAGCGCTTGCTGATGTGGAAATTCGATAAAGGAGGCTTGAAGAGTCGTGATCTATGATCCCCGTCTCGTCTTCTACAAAATGCTCCTCTTCCTCAGTGCCATGATCATGATCATCAACATCATCCTCATGCTGGAGCTGCTGTTCCCCTTTTTTGTTATTAATTTCCAGATTTCCCCGCGCACCGAAAGTGGAATCTATGTTAACACATTCTGAATCGCCAATATCGCCTCGATTATTACTTGGCCGAGCTAAATTGCCTTTTCCAACGGTCTCCCAAACACTCATCCCACTCTCCCTACGTGAATCAGTAGTAGTAGTATCGCACACAGGAGAAGATTTTTTACATTCAAGGCGGCCCTCGTAGGATATTACATTTTTCGAGAGTTGCTGACTTGCTGAAGTGTTGTTGTTCACATGCATTTTCTTGTCCACGGATTCCACCTCGCTGCTTCCAGGATTGAGTGGATTTGCATGAGAAGAGGATCCCTCACTGTTGCCGCTACCCCCTGCCATACCACTAACACCACCACCAGCAGCAGAATTTTTGTTATTTATCGTGATCCACGGATTCGTTTTGATCCTCGTCCTCTCCCTCCTCGGAGAGCAGATTGAGTATGCATTTTTGTACGAACTAAATTCAACAATTTGACCGGAAGTGTTGATAACAAAGGAAGTGCGAATGCTTTTTCCTTGTGTCATACCAAATGATGAATTGCTCTCACCCCCCTCCCGACTGTCATCTTCAACCAATGGCTTGTACTCCTCGTGACAGGGAGTTCGAGCGTCCATACTCTCCGCGCGCCTATGAGTCCTGACATTTTGCTTACTCGCGAGAGCATCCTCATGATTTTGTAAGTCAATGCTGAGCTGAGCAAACTTGGCCAAAGGATCGATTGGGCTGGAAAGAGTTTCTGCCACTGATTTAGTTGTTGCTGCTGTTGTTGTTCCCGTTAAAAGCTTTTGTTCGACGACCCTTCGCTTTGCTTTCTCTTCACCCATGTCAACATCCTCTCCCATAATTACCTGCTGGATATTTTGAAAGACATTACTCTGATTAGTTTNAGTTTCTGCCACTGATTTAGTTGTTGCTGCTGTTGTTGTTCCCGTTAAAAGCTTTTGTTCGACGACCCTTCGCTTTGCTTTCTCTTCACCCATGTCAACATCCTCTCCCATAATTACCTGCTGGATATTTTGAAAGACATTACTCTGATTAGTTTCGTTATCATCATCAACGAACTGTAAAGTTTGGAAAATGCATGCGAAGGGAGAAAAGCAAAACATAACGTTATAGCATCAACGACAAACAACATTATTCATTATTACGGTACCTGTTTCTCTCTGTCATCCTCTGGAATGGAATGTTGTTGTTGGAGGTTGTTTTGCTGCTGCTGATGCTTTTGCTGGGTAAAACGGAGAGAGTTCTCGAGGAGGTGGGGATGATGATGATGATGATGGGGATGCACTTGATGTCCTTTGGGAAAGCAGTTGCTGTCACTAGTGCTGCTGCTAATACCACTGCTCGTACTCTGAGAAAATGGAGTTGAGGAAGTCAATGCCGCCGGGGAGGAGGGTGATGGTGCGGCCGAGGCATAGTCATCCAGTCCATTTTGAATAGAACAGCTTGTCCTCGACGACAGGGAGGAGGAGGTCGTTTGTTTGGAAGAGTGAAGTAACTCACTCGACGCAAGGGAGCTGATTGTATAAGATGATTTGGAGCTACTCGACTTTGTATTCCCAGCCGACGACGATCCAGATTCAAATGAGAGGGCAGGATAAACACTTTTCGGCGAGTAGCCGTCCGTCGAATATCCCGTATCCGGAGAGGAAAGACTATTGCTAAAGGACCCGGAAAGAATGCTGGTGCTGTTACTCGCAGAAGTCGTTACCGTTGGTCTGCAGTCACCGCCACCGCCTCCATCATTAGTACTAGTACTACAGTTTAGCGATGAGCTTGGAGGTTGCGGATGATGATTATGCTCGCTTTCACCTCGTGGTCCTGACTCGACTACTCGTCCCGTCCCATTTGTATCACCTTTTTGCTGGACACAACATCCACTTCCACCACCACCACCACCGCCGCCCCCGTCCTTTCGGTCACCGAGTTGTCCTTCCACTGTTTTGCCGGTCGATTCAAAAAGGGACTCAGATCCTGTAGTGGATGAAGAGCTTAATGCCCCAACTTTCCCCGTCGATAAAGTTCCTGCTGTAGTAGTAGAAGAGAAATTGAAACCCTTCTCTAGATGATGATGATGATGATGGGACAAGTGGTCTAATCCTTTATTGATACTGCTAGTGCTACTACTACTACAGCCACCATCACTTGTATCGTTGTTGCAAAAACTGGAATTATTGGCAGCTATTGCGAGTCCTCCAACAATCGCTGTAGTTGTGCTCGCGTTGCTACTGCTACTGGTCGTGTTCGTTGAGGAGAGAGCTCGTTGAGTTGGTTGTGCTACTTATACTTGCATTAGCGCTACTACCGCTCGAGCCAGCCAAACCGGTAGAGGAATCCTTGGGGGCTCGCTTTTGATTTTGATGACTAGTGGACTTGTGCCGAGGTCTTCCTAAATGGGCTTCCATCCACGTCTTTAGTTTCAGGCCAAACATCTTGATCTCAGCCAACTTTTTTTTATCAGGATTGAGTAGCAACAGAGCAGAGTAATGCTTTCTCTGCTTGTGCTCCTTCAAGTCGCTCGAAAATAGCCGTCACGACGAGTATAATGGGAACAATGAATGTGATCCTCATATATGCACATAGTTCAAACCTTAACTGTATTTTTTTACTTCACTACTACTACTACTACAAAAGACTCGGAGTGAGTTTTTTTTTGTTGCGTTCCCCTTCTAAACTGTCGTTTGAATGAATCTTCTACTACTAATACTTTATTTTGAAGGGATACATTTCTGGAGAATGACTTTATTTTCCAGGAAGGACATTGCATAGCTGCTCCTTGATTCTTCTGCTTCTCTTCAGCTCGTAACAGTTCTGCTGGGGCTCAGTCCTCGCAATTTTTACATCCAGCAGAAGGGAAAAAATAACTAAGAAGTTTCTACAGCGTGCTTCCGCTTTCCCTCTCGCTCTTTTCACTTTTCAACTCACTCGTCGTGGTGCACCAATACTGATGATGATGCCACTGCTACTGGTAGTCGTTTGCAATGTAGTAGTAGTATCTTGGAGTTGTGTAGGTTTTCTGGCAACAAGCTCATACTTTCATTTGATCCCTGTAAACACATAAAAATAGAATTTTTATGAGGATTTACGCCTTCTTTTCATTCACATGATGAGAGGAGAGGAAACGGGAAGAGGAAACCCGAGCAAAAAAGGAAAGAACAAAAAACAGGGTGAAGCATCCCCAGTTTTTTCATGTTTTAAGGAGAACATGTATCATTAGCATCATCATCCCTTTCATCATGAACAAAATAATAAAGTCGAGGGGAAAATTCCACAAAAAAATAGATTTTTTTTCCTTCGAACTTGTCTAAAAACGACAAAAAATTGGAGTGGAGGAGAAAGTTATTTGAGAATGTGACATGCTTCCGTTTTCATATAGATATGCTTTAAGACTTTCAACCACGACGTTGATGGTGATATGCTTAATCATGACAAGTTCACTCCCGAACCTTTTCTTCTTCTCGAGACAAAACGAAATTGAGGTAATTTTTTTCCCACCAGAATTCAAAACTTCATATAGCCATAAATCTACCGGCAAAAAATAATTCATATTTTGAACTTTTCATGCTCCCGAATTTGATTCCTCAAACTGATCAAATCATGCACAGAATTCAATTCTGAGAATTGCATGGAACTGTTTTGTTTTGCTGTTTCAATAAAATGTACCAAAAGGGGTGTTCCAACCGGAGGAATTTTTATGATTCCTAAATCATACCGCTTTATGATCATCATCGTCACGTCTAGAGTTACTTCGTATATTTATATTTGTTAATGAGGAAAAATGCAACTTGAGTGAGACCTACATGGTATATGGATCCAACAACATTTGCAGCATGCTAATACATACTGTCTCTCTGTGAAAATAATATTTTGGTTACACAAAGCACTACACAGCCATTGCATAACATAACTAGAAGCATTTATTACGACATAATTTTTTATGGCGCCGCTATTTCGACATTAAAATGTCCAGCGCTTGCCCCCTAATACCTCACATTGGGGATTTCTTCTTGTTCACGGATCAGTTACTCGTAAATGGAAACTTGCATCTACTATGATGGTAAGTAGTACTTACGCACTCATTTCGACAGATTATGGTCCTCCTCAAAGTACAGTTGTTATGCCTCTCTTCCATCAATCCCTCCATTTCATGCTCATTCATTCATTCATTCAGAGCATGTATGTTTTAAGCACAAATAATAAAAGTAAACCTTGATAATATTGATATGCATGGGAGCCCTCATCTGCGGAATTTCCGCTTCCAACCTGAAATGGTTCATAAAGCTATGAAAATGCCCTAAAAGCTTTTTCATACCGAACGAATATATTATTATTGCCTCCGGTGTAGCACCCCAACTTGCATTCGCTTCTGTTTTCTACCGCATCTTACCCTTTCATTCGTATATGAATGTCCGTGCTCATTAAACATAGATTTTGATACAACGCGCCACTAAAAATACCGGCCGACAAAATAAGGCTCTCACGCTAGGGCAAATACTATATCGGGAAAGTACATGTCGTAGAGTAAAATAATTTCCATAAAACAACCATCACTATTTTGTCTTATATAAGTTTCATGGCGAGCATGCAATTTCACCCACGAACGAAACAACCCTTTTTCTTCGTGATTACGAAAGGTTTCAGATTAGAGAAAAGTACTGGTATCCATCCAAACTTTGATTTTAGAGTGTAATGACAACACCACCACCACTAGCTAGTCGAATTCCAATCGATGGCGTGTGCCCTGCTAAATTAGTGTTTGGAGATATCAAGATGAATTGGGGAAGATTATAGGGACCACGAGAGAGCCAGGAGAAAATCTTGCTCCATAAAAGCCACCTTGACTTTTTTCCCTCGAAATTAG
>JAHZNH010001522.1:0-10366 GCA_027744355.1 Tyrannoseira gladiata
TCGAGAACTCCTCTATCAAATGACGATAATTTGAGGGCAGTGGCATGATTTATGTCTGAGAAATCAACCAAAAAGTGCTGTACCGTTTGTTATGTCCCACAGGGTATGTATGCGGATTTCTTTTTGCGTCTGTACATATTACACGCTTTTCTTTCTCATGCTATGTTCCAGGCTGACATTTTATGTCTTTTAAAGCGAAAAACCAGGTTTTTTCACAATTATGCACTTAATAGTTTACAGTTGATTATGATGCGTTATCGAAAAAACTTCATTTCTCCAATCTGGAGCAAGCTTTTTCAGAGTGTGATACATCATTAGAAAGCTTATATTTAGCTCTACAAAATGACGATAAAGTATGGTATTTTTCATGCTTATACAGGAAAACATGAGCATGTTTTAAAATTATGCACTAAATAGTTTACAGCCCTTAATTGCCGAAAATGAGCCCAACTGTCGAAACACCTAATTCCTGTGGATTGCAGACTAATTAGTCCCCATTTCATCATCAAATTTTCAGCTCTTGTTTCTCTTTGCGAACTTCCACATCAAAAATTGATTCTGATTTAGGTTTAGCCCGCCCAAAATCCATTCATTCCTTTCAGAATCCTGTGGAAGCGGAAGCCCCCAACTATTCCTAGGCCTGGAGGGAATACTCCAAAAAAAATCACAATACACCACTCCTCCATCCTTCATAGTTACTCCGTATTCAATACTCAATATTCAAGTCACGTTCAGTGAGCCACTGAACATCTCCTCGCATCGCGGAACATTATCATCATCATCATAATCCCATTTCACTCGTTAGCTTATTCAACTATCTACATAGTCGGCTTGTCGTCGTCGCTTTCCCTTCATAATCTCAAACGGAGCCATTATTGAATAAAAAAAATACCAAAAATATTCCCATCTCCCATGCAAAAGCTTCCACTTTTCTGTGATGCGATGCGCTGTGCGCTCCTCCTCTCTAATTTGTAATATTTTCCAGTGATTTTCCCCATGGCTTCCCTAAACCGCGAAATGACGCACACCAAATTGCATCCCATGAATCATGCAAAAGTCATGAAAAAAAATTCATTTCCGTTCTCCCCGTCCTCCCCACAAAAATATATTCCCCGTTCGTTCGTTCATTCAGTCATTCAGCCCGGAGAAAAATAGAGATTGACGTTGGTTGGTTTTGGTTGTCTTCTGGAGAAGAAAAAAATGCGGGAGTGCCTAAATGGCTCTGCCACTGGAGCTGTGTTCTACGACTGCAACGTCAGCCATTTTATTTTGCAGAGAAATATTCCGCGGCATTTTTTTGATGGGCTCATGAATCCTCTAAAGTTGGCGAAAACACGGAGTTTATTTGCATAGCGCCAGAGACTAGCATCCCAACCAATCCAGCGAAAGTCGAGCCATCATGTACATCGCATCACATCACATCAAATAGTTTTTTTTTCGCTGATTTGTTCCAGGGAAATTGCATGAGTTGAGTTATGAGCCGGAGGATTTCACATTCATGCAGTGCACTGCTCGCAGTTAATGAGGTGAGAGGGGGAAAATTGCAGGGAAATGTGATGGAAAGGATGCTGATTCCAGACTCTGATTTGGGAATATACATGCAGGATTCTGGAATTTCACTGTGTTCGCTTCAATTGAATTGGATTGAATAGCTCGACTGGTGCTTTTTGCATCTTTTCCCCTGACATGTTTCCCCGAATCATTTTGGTGTGTATTGAAAGCTAACACAATCAAAATCAACTGTCTTTCCATCCCATCCAATCCAACTCGACCCGAGTCGAGTCGATCCATCAATCCCTCCAATTCCTCAATGCGAAAGGGGAACTCGTGTCCGGGATTACTGATTGCAGGGGAGTGGCATCACATCCCTTATGGAAGTTCAATGTCACAATAATTTATCGGTAAATTACATTCACTTTTCACTCATTTTTCATTCCAGGAGATGACCTACTTTCTTTCATTCGGGACCAAGGTCACTTTCGATTCGATCCCCAAATGAGTGCACACTGAACACTGAAAAGAATTTTTTTCCCTTCTTCCCGGAAAAAAAGTAAGGAATTTTTGGATGCTACGCTTTTTTAATTTCCCTTCAAAATATTTTGTCCTCCCCTCACATTTTTCATCGTTATCCCTCCTCGTGAACTCTGACAATAAGCCAGTGGAGATTTGCCGTCATCCTATCTCTCATCGCATCGTCAGTCAGTCATGTCATCCGTGGATTTAGATACATTCTTCAAGAGCAAATTCCTTCTCCTAATTTCCATTCTTAGATCAGTCCTTCTTCCACTAAGGATCATGAAAGCCCTCTCCAAAAAATTTGAGAAACAAATATCCCCCTGAAAAATTCTCCTTAAAAAGAGAGCTTTTTCCTCCTTGATATTTTTCTTCGCGATGGGAGATGGATCCAAATGCATTTCCATTCCCATTCCACTCTCTTCGAAGGAGCTACAGTTACTTATCTTATCGTTTCGTGACTGACTGTCGTGTCGTGTCCTTGTAATGTAATAGTATTGTCCTCTGCCGGTTCCTTCCTCATCGTCATCACTCCTTCTAGGACTAAAAGAGTGTGGTCTACTTAAGGAGAAGGAGTCCTCTCTTTTGTTTTCCTTCCACTCCGATTCCCTCCCATTCCAGGAAATGGGAGCTTCCCTAGTGCCATCCGTATCTTCAAGAAGGAGAAAAAGCTCGTGAGTACGAATTTATTCTTAAACGCTCAGCTAAGTTTTCTAATGGCAAGATGCATTTTTTGCAACTAGGGACCCTAGATTTGATACACTTTCATGACACGACACGACCCGACATGACATGCCAAACGACAAGGGACAGGAGGGAAATTTCCCTTGAAATAAATTTTCTCTCCATTTCAGAACATTTCATCTCTGTTTACTTCATCATCTCCTCCTCGAGAATTTCGCAAACAGAAGTTTTCGTCCCTGAGGAGCTACAGCATCTAGAACATCTAATTTTTTTTCGTGCATGCACTTCAACAACAACAAACTCCGAAATTCGCCCCGACTCTTTAATTTCCCCGCTAGATAAGTAGCCAAAGGCAAAAGCACCAACTACTTATCTAGTCCATTCCATAACTCCGTAGCGGATCATGTCACATCACAATGTTTGCAAATTGCGAATACTTATGTAAGCAGTTCGCCCTTTCCAAGCTCCCACCAAAACGGTGGAAGTGTGAGAGGCTGCTCACTCGTGAATAATTTATTCGTGCCGAAAAAGGGAGGGAAAAACAACGGGAATGCGGACAGAGTGTGCTAGCGCTAATGCCCGTGCTATGTTGGTGTCGTCCCATTCTCCCCGGGCGAATTAGACTAGGAGAGCGGTCAGGTCTGGTCTGGTCTGGCCTGGTCACACAGAATGAAAATGGAAATGAGGAATGAGAGGCGGAGGAGGTGTTTGGAGGAAACTGGATAATTTCCCGACCAAGTGTCCAATTCCAAACTCTGACGGACTGGCTGGCTGGCTGATGAAAAATCCTTTCACTCACTCACTCACTCTCCCGCACACTTTTCCTTCTCATCACTTCAGGGTCAGAGAGAGACAGCGCTTGGAGCTGAGCTCCAAATGAGGATGTTTCCCAGATTCTGTAAGTGTTTCTGGATTTCATCCAGATTCCAGACACTTCAATAGCCAGAAAGGGGGACTTTTCCAGCTCAGCTTGATTTCTCCCATTTCAATGATTGCCTAATTAAAACACAAAATTTTTCATGGAAGACCAATACAGTGCCAAATTAATCTGGAGAAAATTACTAATTACGATGAATAAAAATTAGGTCCTCTTTTACATTCTGGAATGAATTCTTATCACTTTTCAACATTTCCATGCATTGTCCAGTGAATTTTTATTTTCTCCAGTAGGATCTAATCCATTGTTTCCCTCCTCCCTCGAGTGTCCTCATATTCCAGTGTACTGGAGCATGGCCATGGGGCATGAAATGGAAAAATACAATTTATGTTTTGGCCACATTAACTCATTCACTCACTCGCTCAATTCATTTGTTTATGGCGTGCCCGAGGTGCATCGCATTACATTTTCCATCATTTCCTCTTCCCCAGATCCGCTTAATGTCCCAAACAGAGGAAAAATTCCTTTCCTTTTTTTCCTTGTAAACTATTGTGTGTTATGTCTGCTTGTAGTCCATAATCTCCTCCAAAATTTATGACAATGCAATGCAATAAAAAAGCGGATTCGAAACTACCAACCACCTTTACGATCCCATTTCTGCCTCGTGGGAGCATCCATAAAGGAAAAATACTGGAGAATGGTCCACGCTTCTGGTTTCGTAGTTCCTAACTCCTAATGCAATTTTTTTTTCCAGTCTGGGTCTAGTTCTGAGTGAGTCTTAGCCGAGGAGCAAATAATAATGTATCGCTCGCTGGCTCACTCACTCACTTTATTTTCTCCTCGGAGTCTCCGAGTGAGCGTCAACCTTATCATTCATTCCCTTTCCAGAATAATTCTCCTGAAACGCCGTATCAACCTCTCTTTATTTTCCCGGGCAGTGAATTAAGGAGAACAAAACAAGAAGGCCGGAAAGGGAGAAAAAAATGATGCTCGGGAGGGAGGAGGAAAGAAAGGATCTCTTTAAGACTTCGGCTTAGAAATATATGCCCCCTTTTACTCCTTCCTAAGTATTCTGACTCTGGCTACACTGTACCACTTCTTCCCTCCCCCAGGAAAAATATACTGAGTTTTTGGAGTCCTTGTACTACTAGTAGTTATTCATCCTTCATCCTCCACAGTCCACTTTTTTTTGTTCCCCTGCCCCGCTTCCCCACTAAATGGCCCTCATCCTTCCCTTGGAGTGTCACTCCTCATAAAAATGTAGGAGGATGGGATGGTATATGACATGACAGGAAATGGAGGGAGGACTACGACTAAGAGTCTCCTATTTGGATCCATCATGGTCCATGAATACACAAAAAAATATGATATGGTACATTTATCTTCCCTCCTCCTCCAAGAGCGTAATTAAAGCGGAGGGAATAAACTTTAAACAATGCAGTTTAGTAACCATCCCAGCTTTATTCTATTTTTTTTGTCATTCCATCTCATCTCATCCCATCCGATCCAACTCCACTGTTTACATTCGTCTCCTCCACGGAGCTCGGATCGGAGAGAGGCATCATCATTCTCTCAGAGGAGACCGAGAAGGATTCTGTATTTCGCTGATGAGTTAACTCGAGAAAAAGGAGAAGCCATATACATTCATAGCATTAATTCATTGTCTCACTCAATTTTCACCAGCTCTCCATATCATTCCACTCCACCGAAAAAAACACGAAGAGACAACAACAAGAAGAACCTCTCAGTCTCAGGACTGAGCCCTGGACCCAAAATATTTAACCTACCATAAAAGAAGAGAAAGCCTCAAGCATACTAAATAGTGGATCTCTCCTCTCCTCACAACCGAGAATTCTTTCTTTTTTTTGTTGCGTTAATATCACTCAAATTGTATTTTATCGCCCACATTACAAACTTTTTATGGGTTTCCTTTCCCCCGTTTAATAGCCTTGCTCACTCCGTGGAGAAAGGTCATTTCACTTCGGGTGGGAATGGAATGATGGATTAAGGACTGGGAATAAATTCCGTTGTTGTTTTCTTGATCTACAAGGGAAACAAAGAGAGATTGGTGTGATTTTTTTGGATTCCATGCAAAATATGAATCGAATCATTCCAATTCCAGCGCGCAAAGAATTCAGTGCAGTCGTGAAAATGAAATTGAGGAAGGACTTCTCGAAGTTGGAAATTGGAATTGAAATAAGTAGATATTAGAATCAGAACGACCGCAATTACCACATTGTAGGGCCTTACCGCCAACAACTTTTTCAGTTACAATTCCCGAAATCCTTCATAGTTGCAGATGCATAGAGGCCAGTAGAGGGTAATGATAAGTTATCCAGAGATGGATCTTTTAAAGTTGTCAGGCCTAACCGTCCAGAACTGTTTTAGTTGTAATTCGTGTAGTCTTTAGAAACAATAGGTTGAATTAAGGTCATGGTGTTAAGCATTCCAACAAAATCTTCTCATGTTCGCTAATCACCGAATGGAACTGCTCGAACTTTACAGGGTTCATGATAGGAATGATGAATAAAATATGATGACGGTGATAACAATGATGACGCGTGATTTGAAACCATATATTCGCTTACTTGGGGCGAAGCCATACAACCCAACCAAAGAAGTTCCATTTCTATTTCTAGCCTCATGTTTTCCATTCCCTATTGCGCGTCACTCATTGTTTTCCATTTTGCTGGATCGCGTGGGAGTGGAAGTCAGTAAACTAGAGTCAGAAGAAGTATTTTTTATGCAACTAGAGCTGGAAATGGGAAACCCCAATAAGTAGAGACTTGGGTCTCATCTCATCGGGGAAGCTGAATATTTATTTCTGAATAAATTGGAATGTCAAGCTTTGATCTTTGATCTCTTGACATTGCATTGCCTTGGCATTCCTTTCCTCAATACAATAACTGATGGAGGTTGGAATCCATGAAAAGTTATCAAACGCATAAATAAATTATTCCACATCCCCAAAAGGAAAATATAATGAATGCCTCGGTCCTCATCTCATGAAAGTGCATGAGGATGGATCATGCTCGTGAAAATTAATTCTTCTTTAATTCTTACCCTTATCTCCCATTGATCAAATCACCAGGTTCGGTGGTCACTTCAAACGAGAGTGGTCAAATCAACGCAAAAAGTCAACAATTATTCCTTTTTTTGCACTAAAAACCTCACTAAAACTCACTCCACTGGAGAAACGGTCTCTGGTAATTAGCTGAATCAATAGTACTAATCCGCGTCGTTTCTATCAGGACTGCACATTCAATTAGCTGGGGAGTGAAACCTCCTCCAATTATTTACTTTTCCGGAGTTTTTATCCCCGGATTAATGAAGGGATCGAATTGGATTTATGCCTCCGCACAAAAATCCTGGATGCTTTCACCATAAAACAATTTCAACAAGTCCAAAGTCAGTCATAAAGTTAATAAAATCCTGGAAAGGGCGATACGTTACGATCAGAACAAAAAACTATTTTTTTGGATGATGGAGGAAAAAACTGTCGATGTCGATCTGATTCTACCTTCAGATTATACAAGTATCCACGAACGAAGCGGAGTGACTGGAGACTGGAGTGAGAGAGCACCTCTTTTCACTAGCACCGTTTTTCCCTTTTTTCTCGCTGTCGCACTACTAGAGCCACAGCTCAACGTAAACTGATCATTTTCTGGATGAGGAAAGCATTCAAAATCTCGCTGTCTGGGGAACTTGCTGAAAGTGAGCGAGTAAGCAGAAGAAAATTCTACCAGCAGCCAAGCTGTAGCTTCGAACTCGCACTGGAACTGGAAGTGGAACTCATCGTGTATTGAGTATTGGGTTGGTAGACCAAGACCAAAGCCAAAGCCATCATATTCCTTTTCCATCAGAGCCCTCAGCCTTCACAATTTCTCCTCCATTGGAAAAAGGGGGAAACGTTAGCATTGGGTTGTGGAGTGAAAGTTGAGTGAGTTCCTCCTCCAACTCCATCCAGCTCCATCAGTCAGTGAGAGGAACCACTAGCCAGCATCATTAAATAGCATTGCACTCATCTCCAGTCCACTCCAGCACATTCTTACCAGACCAGCTGCCAAAAATTTTCCACAGGTCAAACCAAAAAAATCTCCCTTTGGAGGAATGGGAGCCCATGGAAGAGCTCCCTCCACCTCACTTGAATTCTTATTCACGTTTCAGATCTCCACGAACCGGAAGGAACGGACAGGAATTTTATCTTCCTCTCCTCTTCTCCTCGACAATTATTAGTGTTTCCGTGGCCCCAAAAGGAATCTGATTCTAGGCCGGATCCGACATGACTTATTGCATTGTGGCTGGACCTGTCCAAAATTCCATCAAGGCACTGGCCCTTTTTCTTTTTTACTTTTTCTGGGAAAAGGAAAATAAAGTACCAATTCCAAACCGACATACTTACTTAGGCATTTTTTTCTCTTGGAAGTGAATAAAATGCTTGAATGGAGGGGAACGGGGAGTGTTTATTTAGTGCGGAACGTACTTTCTCTCTTTATTCTTCCCCTCCATCTCATTTTCTTTTGGACTGGAACAGGGCAAATAAATTTAGGCCCTCGAAAAGAGAAACAAAGTCGAACTTTCTTTTGCTACCGCCTTTTCTCACGGAGGAGAAGAAAAAAGGAATTCGGTTTCGTTTTTGGCTTGGCTTCTTTAAGAAATTTTTCCCTGGTGGCTGGTGGGAGGATGGAAAGGTCCACTCCTCCTCCCCCGTCATTCCTCGCTCAACTTCTATTTTTCAGCGGGAAAACAAAGGGGACTCATGAAAGCAGACTATTTTTTCTAGCTCAGTTAGATAGTTCACCTTCAAAATCCATCCATCCACGGAGAAATGTACACACGGACCTATTTACGTAGTGGCCATAAGGTACCTTGTACACACTCCTGTAGTGGCTTTGCAGGACTTGAGGAGTGAAATTTATTCCGTGGAATTCATTTTTTCTTCCTCTGTCGCTACCCATTTCATTCCTATTCATCCAAATCCAAAGACAGATTCCAACACCAATACCGATTCCAAGCGTGTTGCCATCTCCCTTTGCGCCAGGAGGGTTTACAAAGAGGACAACACGAAAAAGGAAAGGACGCGCAAACACATTTTTTTTTGCGTGGAGATAGTGTGTGTACTCACATTTTAATACTTTGGAAGGAAAAAACGGACCGTGGAATGGGAAAAAATTGTGGAGCGCTTGAGGAAGGAGAAAGCGAAAGCTGAAAATGCTTTCTATTATCTTCCTCCATGTAATGGGAAGGGAGGGAGCAAAGCCAAGCCAAGAAGCCGAAGCGAAGCTCAATAGAGAAACGTGGAGGAGTGGAGTGGATCGAGTGAAGGTGGTTGCTTCGTTGGTGATGTGGGGACTCTTCTCGAACCAAACCAAACCAAAACCAACAGCGATAGGAGCTAGCGATCGATCTCCCTGGATGAGTGCTGGGGCGGGTGAGGAATAACATGATAGTGCAAGCCATTACCGCGGAGAAATCGATGTTTATACCTTGTTTTCTTCTCCAGACTTTGTCAGCTTGCACGAAGCCGAGAGCAACAACTAATACCACCACCACCGCCAACATCCGTGTGCTCTAATAAGTAGTCACAGGTGGCTGTAGCTGGCTCCAGAGATTAGCTCTGAGAAATTGACTGTAGATACTTACATGAGAGAAGGGAGCATTTCTCGGTAACTCCTTTCCAAGAGGAAGAGGTGATGGAATATGTGCAAACTTGCGACATTAATATGAATGAGAGGGAGCAGAAAAAATGGGAAAGTAAACGCTTCGGGGAAAGAAGCCAAAGCCAACCCGGGATATTATCCTCTTCTTTGAGGGTCTTCTGGAGATGTGGACATTCATGAAAAATGCAATATTTGAAGAGGCATGATATGAATGAGAATGAGAGGGAAGAGAAGACAAAAAAGATAGTAGTAACGTGCATGCAATGCATCCACAATAATCCACATCCAGTCTTCCGAGAAATAAATTAGTTTTTTCTAGAGTCATATTGCTTTCAGTGACTTTGAAAAAGAGATGTTTAGAATAGGAAAGATAAGAAGGAAGAAGTGAATGGAATGCATTGACATGAGCGAGCGTGGAGAGATAGGAAATCGAGCTGGAGGAGGTTAATCAGAATTCGAAATTTGAATGGGGATCTCTCTGCTAAAATTGGAATTGATTAAGAAGGCAAAAAATCTAAACATGGATATCCGATTCTACATATATTAAAAGAGAAGAATTTACAATTTTAGAATTTCCGAAATTAAAGGAATTTATGGAAGCTACCAGAATACAAAGTATAAGCCAAAATAGAATTGTTTTGTATGTCTATGAATTAATGAATTTCAATTAAAGGAAAGTAGTTTCTCAAGAAAATCTTAACTTAACTAGTAACTAGTAAAAATCTTAACTAGCAAAAAATTACATGGGTCATACGTTTATTTGCGAATTTATTCCAATCTTACATGCAATCAAATATATAGACACATAGTAATGCACAATCATCATTAAGTTCTAAAGTTAATTCTTGCGCGTCACTTCCTCAGCTTCATGATCTATTTTTTCACTTAATTGACTTTTTTCATCGCGAGTTTTCTCATTGTCATCTACGTATTCATCAATACTATTATTATCTCTCGCTAGAATTTCCTTATACTTCTTTTTCAGTTCTAATGCTTTCTTACTCTTAATTTCCTTAGTTAGTGCTTTCTTTTGCAAAATTCTTTCCTTCTGAGCCCTCACACTATCTTCACCATTATAGAAATCATCCAACTTCTCAATCATCATCTGCCTCGCTAATTTTCTATTCTGACC
>JAHZNH010001523.1:0-15973 GCA_027744355.1 Tyrannoseira gladiata
CCAACATACAAAGACAACGCAGACCTTGCTGTGTTTAATGAAGAATAACCATGTCCTTTTTTATATAAGGAGTATAAAAATTCTAGCACCATTTCTACATTTACGATGGAATTATTATTACTCTTATCTCGAACAAAGTCTTCCCATTGCCTGAATACATTCTGATACTGCCGCCACGTTGACTTGGTACATGACGCTTCTAATATGTTCAATACCCCGACTGATGCTTTTACTTTCCGGAAACAACTGCGGCTACTAGGGAGAGCGATCCTGTTAGCGGATGTTCTTTCTTGCTGTATGGAGAAATAAGAGTAAATTCGTCACAATGAAATTCGAGTTTTGGCGAAATACACATGTCAGTAAATATAGGAAACCATGCTTGGGCTTTCCATAAAGGAACTACAATAATTCCTATACAATTATCTACTCTAATTTTAGCCAAAACTTTGCTGACCAAACTGAATGGTGGAAATGCGTAAAAATAGTCCTTCCATCTAAAGCTAAACGCATCGACCATCTCGCATCCCTCATCGGGAAACCATGAAGCGTACCTTTCGCATTTTTTGGTTTGGGAGCTTGCAAACAAGTCAAATGTTGGGGTGAAAAACAACTCTGTAATTTTTCTAAATGACTGCATGTCCAGAGAATAGTCGTTTAGATCTTTGATTGAACGGGAAGCATAGTCTGCCTTGAAGTTCGCCTTGCTTGAAATATATGATGCTAATATATAAATATTGTGTTTCTCAGCAAACTCCCAAATTCTTTTTGCTTCTTCAAGACATTGTTTGGATCGGCATCCCCCTTGCCTATTTATGTATGCAAGACAAGTTGTATTATCTACCCTAACAATAATATTGCATCCCGCAATTTGCGCGAGAAAGGACTGTAAAGCATTTATAACTGCTCTCAATTCTAGTACATTAATATGGAAGGCTTTTTCGGGCTCCGTCCAGGCCCCTTGAACGAATGACCCGTTACAGTATGCACCCCAACCAAGGAGAGATGCATCAGTTTCTAATTCAACGCTATATTGCCTTGATTGATACATTAATATGGAAGGCTTTTTCGGGCTCCGTCCAGGCCCCTTGAACGAATGACCCGTTACAGTATGCACCCCAACCAAGGAGAGATGCATCAGTTTCTAATTCAACGCTATATTGACTTGATTGAATCGATAACCCAGTATTAGGTATTTTACTGTACCACCATGATAATTCTTTGATGGAACTGGTACTAAACGTCATATTGCTACTGTACGATCCGGTTTTTAACAAATAGCAAAGCTTATCTAACTCCAGGGATTTAGTGTGAATCATTCCATATTCTACTGTTGGAACTGCTGCTACTAACGAACCAATTAACTTGGCAGCATCTAAAATGCTGATGAAATTGTTAGACAATACATTCTTAATCATTTTTAGGATTTTGATTTGCTTTGACACGGGGAGTGCCACTTCCATACGAACTGAATCGTAATCAAACCCTAAATACTCAATTCTCTGCTGAGGAGTTACTATAGACTTTTTCCAGTTTATGCCTAGCCCTAAGCTATTTAACAATTCTACTGTTCTTCGAACATTATCTCTGCACAACTCCTCTGACCGTCCTACTAACAGTAAATCATCAAGATAAATATTTGAGATTAAACCCTGGCTTCTTAACAATCCTACGACAGGACGCATCACCTTTGTAAATATTCTTGGGGCTGAGCATATTCCCATAGGTAAACAACAATACTCATATATTACACTTTCAAATTCGAATCGTAAGTACTTTCGATGGCTTTTAAAAACTGGTATGGCATAATATGCGTCTTCAAGATCTAACTTGGCCATCCAACAACCCTCATATAGAATTTCTTTTACAGTCCTATGATCCTCCAATTTAAACCGCGGACAGTACAAACCTTGGCATGGTTCCACAACCTTAATTACCCCTTTTTGCACAAGCTTCTGAATTGATTCTTTGAGTTTTATATCACACTCTACATTTCTATTAGAAACATACATACAACGCTCTGGGATTTGAGTGAAAGGCAATTTGTATCCTCTAACTGCATTCAATATTTCTTTATCATTAGAGATTGAACACCAATTTTCATAAAAGTGACGGATTGAACCTGGTCTTACATTAGTTTTTATTGCTGATAACGATTCGGAGGACGGTTTTGGCCTTGAAACGACATTCGGAAGGCCTGGTTGGTTGGCTGACGCCCCGTTGTCCGCTGGCCTCCCTTCTGCAGAAAGGGAGGCTTTGGGTAGTTTAAAGGAGCTCTGGCTTTATAAGGTTGAAAACGAAGGGGCTTGTTTCCGTAAGATGAAGGAGCCTTCAGAACGCTGGCAGCACTCTTCGAAGCTTTAAGTTGTTCCACGACGTTATCCCCAAAAAGCCATTCGGTGACCACCGACTTGGAGGAGCAAACGGGAGAAAGCTCCTTGTGAACAGCTCGAATTTCCGATTTTCGCTTGATGCTTAATTCTTGGTTAGCCAAACCTAAAACTCCTCCAATGTCCATGACCAGCTTCAGTAGATCGTGGCCCAGTTCCTTCGGAAGATTTGCTTTTGATGAAAAAATTTTGTCCGCCAATCGACTGGTTCCCACTAGAGCTTGAGATACCAAATGAGCTTGTTGTTGATAACCCAAATCCATATGACGAACCTTGGACTTGAGCTGTGACCAAATCTCAGTGTTGACTCGTGGTACTCCCAACACTTTGCAATTGCCGGGGGCTTTGAGTTCCTCCTTCCACTTATCGATTTTTGGTTTAGGCGGGTAATTATTTACCAACTGAGCAAATGACTTGGCTACCGCTTCAGAGAGGTCTTCCCCAAATTCATTGAGAGGTTGTGACATGTTTAAAATCTCAAGCATGCCGTGGTCATTGTTGAGCTCATCATCATCCTGAACAGGAAGACCTTGATCTTAAAAGGACCAATTATATAATTTAATTTCTCATTCTAACAGAGAATATTAAGGGTACTAGGATAAAAGTGAGAAATAAATTACCCATGTATTTATCCAACAAGTCTGATTGATCATCATGATCTGTTCCCTCATCCTCATCGATGATAGGAGCCTCCGCTTCTTGAAAGTAATTTGAGAGGTTAGCCAAAATATTCGGGACATCCTTCAGAGCCAGCAAGGCTTCCGAGTGCTCTTCTAATTTCTTCGAAAATGTTTCAAGTTGAGCTTTCATTGAAGACTGGGGCAAATCATCCGGTGGATTCCCCTCAGGTGATACAGGGACTTCTTCCCCTTCAAGCGAAATCTGGCTTTCAGCCTCGCTACAATACATACAAGAATCTTGTATAATATTTATAAAATGGATCATACCACACAAATCCAACAGTCTCTTCACCTCAATTATCTTTGTAGGTGATCGGCATAACTATTACTAACGACGCATCGTTGTAATATTGAAATTACCTCAAATCGAAATTTGATAGGCATGTGGGCTTACAGTGAATCAACGCATCAACTCACGCCCAATATCAGCATAATTATTGCTAACGACGCATCGTTGTAATATTAAAATTGCCTCAAATCGAAATTTGATAGGCATGTGGGCTTAAAGTGAATTAACGCATCAACTCACGCCCAATAGTAAACAGTTCAATAATTATTCCCTCCAATAAATACCTTAAATGCTTATGGACTTACCCTCTTGACGATTTTTTAATGCTCCGACTCTTCGACATGGTTAGACGACAATAGACTTGGGTATTTAACTAACTGCACTACCAAAAATAATAATATTATAATCTATCATATGAGAACTGGATGGTAGAAGTTGAACCGGCTACGTCCAAAAGAACTATGAGTGGGTTTTCCTGGATGCGGCTGGTTATGGACACACCGACGCGATTTTGTTTTTCGCGCTATGGATTGGGAAGGACGAGAACCGGTTACTATCCTAGAACTAACTACATGTGATACTCGATGGTTGTAGATACCGAAGTTATAATTCAGTTCGAAATGCTAGAGGAAAATCATGTGTACATTCTACAGAAACTTGGTTGAGCCGTTGGAACTTCTAACGATTACCTTGAAAATAACGCCATTTACTGGGCCGACAGAAGCACGCACGCCCTCATTGAATTTCTTGGCCCCGGAGTTTTCCCGTGATTGCTGCTGAATCACCCGCCGTCGTCAATCGTTTTATTTTCCAGTGCCTATTTTCCCAATCATTATGATAATGCCGCGATACTTCACTCCAACTCCAGCATCCAGAATGTCAATTTTCCCTAGACTGGTCTAGTCTATTCTGCTACTCTCCCAGTTTTTTGGGAGAATGACGCCCTATTACTTTGGCGAATCGGGGAGATGATCCCCACAGTCTGGGGAGGTTTATGTGGTGCGGTAAACTCCCCATTACTTTCAGGTTTATCCCCACCCCCACACCAAAACAGGAAGAGTTTTTTCCTCCTTCCAATTCTAACTCCAATCCACAATCCAAAATGAAATTTTTTCGGAAATCCTGGAAAAGTCGGAATAAGGTTCTGGTTCTGGTTCTGGATCTGGATCTGGATTCGCCCATTTTCAGCACATCAGTTCCAGTTGGAGTGCGCTGACAAGTATAAATTCCTCCTTGATCGAGTCACCCATCAAATCAACCATCTTGCCTGAGTATTGGGAGTCCTACTGGATTGGAGTTCTCCAGTATTCTCCAGAAGCCCTAACAATCAGGAGAATTGGAGGAGGAGAGAGCTCGGAGCACGAGACAAAAATTGGCAGGCGCTAGAATCCAGAACCAGATCCAGAAGCCAGAACCAGAAACCCAGAATAATTTAGTCAAGTCAAGTCATCGGATCGGAGTAGGAGGAATGAGCCGAACAGGAAGAAAAATGAACGTGGCCGTATCAGGATCGCATCGTATCGAATCGGGAGGAAAAAAGAAGACAGATTCGAAATGAGATTGCGAATATATTTTTTTTGCATGACAAAAGTCTCAAGTGTGGAGGAAAAAGAGGAAGTGGAATGAGAAAGTGGGAGTGGGAGGCGAATGCAAAAAAATAAGTTCTCCAGACTTCCAGTACAAGCCTCATGAATGAATGAATGAATGAATGAAGAACACGGTTATGGTGCTCTCCACCCCACCTCCAAGTCAACGTCCTATAAAAACATTAAGAGCATCTGGAACGAGAAACCTATAGTCTGAGTCTCTCCACCTGAGATTGTATTCCCCGAAGATGGGCGATACGGAATAATAGGCTGGAAACTGGAATGGAAGTACTTCCAGACTATACATGTTCCAGAGGATCATAGAGCTGGAAAATAATGCGTAAGTACTTCAAGCTCCATGTTCCTTTGCGGGGAGCAAAATGCCTATCTGAACTGAACTTCTACCTATTTCTGGAAGGTTGACATGCCATGCCCCACCTTTCCCCACGCATAGTAATGATCATTTCCCCCGGAATACAGGAAAACTGGAATCAAGAGTAAAAACCCTTGAAGGAGCTTCTGGATCTGGAGTACGTTATCGGGGAATGTAAACTACCATTATCTCTCCCGAAATCAAAGGAAAAGGCCGTTCGTTCGACTTTAAAGAAGTTTTCCGTCTTGACTTGACTCCACTCCAATGTGCTTCACTTCTCCAGTTTTCTCCCACTCCATTCCACCCAAAAAATGAAATGGATGAAAAAAGGATTCGGAGTCGGAGTCGCGGAATTCGTTTCAGTTTCCACGATCGTTTTTCATTTTCTCCAGAGTCTTCAGCGCGAATATACAACAGAATCCGCCATTCAACCACTGTACCTTGGAACTGGAATATATTTTGGGGGAAACAACAAAAGTGGAATTTTGTGAGCTGAGTTGAGTGAGTGAGTCCATGAGTTCTGGGTGGCATGCCATTATTGCTTTTTTTCCTTAGGTCCCTGGCTCAAGGACCGACCCATCTCGCTCTTGACTTGACGACTTGACTCGACTCGATCCTCAGTTTTTTTAAGCTTGGCTTGAGCCGGTGATTTTTAATCAAGAGGACGGAGCCCTGCTCTAATGTTACTTATTTTTTTGGAAAGTGGCACATCTCCAGCGAGATTCCAGGAAGAGTAGAGTCAGGGCTCTACCTACTACCTACCTGGTTAATAATAATGACACCGATAATGCTCCACCAAAAAAAATATAATATATCCGCCATGTAGAACATGACGGTATACCTCCTCCAGAACAAATTTTTTTTCTGGAGTGGAGTCGAGTGGAGCAATGAATAAAAAGCCAAAGTCAAGCCAGGGAGGAAGTGAGTGCGAGTGGTGCATGGTGGAACATGGCTTGGCTTCGCAGGGAAGGAAGTTGGAAATGCATAGGAGCGTGATTAATTATGAGATGTCAACGAGGACGTATCCTAGAAGCGACTCTTTTTCATCCGATTTCCACTTTTTTTCTCTGCGGGTGATTAACTGCCTGTCATCTTCTCTCCTTCTTGGCCTGTTTCTTCCTCCTGGAAGGAAGGAGTATAGGCTGACTCCACTCAACTCCACTCTCTTCGCCTTAACACGTTCCCTTGAAACTGAGCAGGGCTCCAATGCTCCTGGCTTTCTTTCCCCGGGAAGATCACATCGCCTTGCAAAATGAAAATGAAACCGAAGAACTCAACTCAACTCGACTCCACGACTTGAGTTGGCTTGGCTTGGAAATTTTTTCTCTCTTCTCCTCCTGGAAAAAAATTTTTGTTAATAGCTCTCACGCCACGCACTAATGGCTCGTGTTGGTGTGGTGTGGCATGGTGGGATATTTGCATTACTTATTCGCTCGCCTTTTCTCAGGCCGGCCTATTTGTTCTTAATTTTTTGGAAGCTGAACCGAATTCCGAACTCTCCAGTTCATTTCCTGACTTTCCCAGGGAAAAAATGTTGATGCCTTTTCCGGGAATTCCCAGTGTATTTTTCTCTTGAGGTTGGGGACTGGAGAGGAAGTGAAAAAAAAACATTTGTTTTTACATCTCTCACCCTCTCCAGATCTCCAGACAGTCACTTTCGCGCGCATCACCCGCACATCACAAGATTTTTATTTACGACAGAAAAAAATATTTCTCCAGGAAAAAACAGGAAGGAAAGATGCGAAGAGTAGTACACGTGTCACTTCATAATTTAGGGAATATACTGGTTCCAGCACTTCCAGTTCCAGTTCCAGCTCCAAAATGTTTAGCATGACCATGAAATTTATTCCAGCACCTCCGTACCTAGATTTCCACGCAGTGGGAAAAGTAATCAAGGAGGAACGTGCTTAATTCTCAATCAAAAGGACATTCATTCCATTACTGAATTGAGCGTGGGCATTAGCATCGGCAAACAGGATTCTGCTCACTCACTCACTCCTTTTCCAGGCAACTGAGTGGTGTCGTGTCGTGAGTCTGGAGCGGGATCCTGCATAACTGAATGGTTCTGAGTGAGTACTTATTTTCCCTTCTCCTTCCTCATTATTTCATATTCATGCTCCAGACCAGATCTCTCCAGAAAGCACTCCTCATCATCTCATCACATCACTCTCCAGAACCATGAGCATTCATTCGCTCATAAATACTTATTCTGGATGTGGAGTGGTTTCAGTTGGAGCCTCCAAGTCTTCCGAGATTTCGTCCTTCATTATTCCCCCTCCAAGAGCTTGTGTCGTGTCTTGTGTGTCGTCGTCGTCGTCAATGCGATGATGGAATTACGAATTCCCTTCCAGCCACCATCACCATCTCCTCCTGGAACTTTTTTTCTTCTCCAAGGACGGTTTTCTGGTTGTTGCGGTGAAGGAGAAAAGAAGCAGAAGAGCACGGACCTGCTCCAAGTGGAGTCCTTTTCATGTTCATGTCATAACATCTTCTTTTATGTCCTCGTGTTTACCCATCCTCCACTGGAAATTAAACTACCTGGATGGTCCAACCATTTCTTGATGTGGTTTTTGGTATGCCTGCCATTTCCCAGTAATTTTAATTTCCTCCCGGAGCCCAGCCTCCCGCCAGAGGGCGGGCTGCACAAAAGCCCCCTTCATTTTTTTGCGATGACATTATATAAAAATTCCAAAACACAAGCCTTGTACAGCGGCCTACCGCTTCCAGGGACCGTCACCGACCTTCAAAAATTCACTTTTTCATATTAGATCATAAAAAAACCCCACCAGTTCCAGATCCAGTGCTCATTCCGGAACTGTAATTACAGCCAGCACAGATAAGTATGTTGCGTAACTTCACGAATACCGGAATGGCATTTGGTTCCTCCGGGGTCACGCTCCCTGAATCGTGCCGTATGCCACATTAAATAAATACATCAAGCAATACAATTTTTCAGGGTTGGACGAACAAAACCAAACCAAAAACCTCCGAGAACTGGAGAAAGCACCGGGCCAGGCCAAGCCCAGCCAAAGTCCAGAATTTGTTATTTAATTTTTTGCTTCAGAATTTCACTTTGGTGAGGTAAGAGTGCAAAAAGCATCATTACCAGAACCTGAACCATAGCTGGATGGAGAACACCGCCCCGGGGCAAATTTTCCCCTCATCTGACTGACTCCAGCATTATTGCCAGCTCCAGCTTGGTCTGCTCTGCTCAGGAAGTTGGGTTACGGCTTGAAAGTTTGGAAGCCTCAATGAAGAATTCATCTTCCAGCTTCCACCCAGTTTCAACTTTTTTCCAGTTTGGAATTCTGGGTGAAAAATTTTCGATCCGGGGATGCCAAGCTCCAGATGCCCATCCAACCAACGAAGCCAGGCTAGCACAATAAATGTTCCTGTTTGGATCCCAGAACCATAACCAGAAAGTTTTTTAGGGCTATCAAGTTCCCTCAATACTGTTCCTGCTCCTACTATTCCACTGCTCCACTCCACTCTTCTCTCTCCAGTCCGCTCTCTTCTCTTTCGGTGGGGATTCTCCAGGGAGCATTCATTCTGACAATGAGATACAACGTACTCACATCCTCTCCCTTATCTTCTCCAGGAACAAACTGCGAGTGCAAATTCTCCCTCCCTATTCATTCCGCCCGCCTCCGAGGAGCGCTTTCCAGTTTACGCATGCATACCTTATCGACTCGCCTTTCTGGAATATATTTTTCTCACAATTGCATTTCACTTCCATTTTTCCCATTCCATCTTCCCAACATCTTCCTGTGGAATTGATCGTCCAAGAAAAACATTTTTTTCCAGAGGAGAAGGAGAAGACAGAACCGAGTCCGAAAGAGAGGAGATGAGCTTTCCGCTTATCTGGCCTCCAGTAGAAGGATGGGAATAAGACCAGGTACAAAAAAAACTCGATCCTGGATCCAGGATCTTGGCTTGGCATCCCATTAAGATTTAGATCCTTCCAAACTACTTCCAAACAATCACCATTTATTTTATTGGAGTGGATTAATTGCACCGAATTTTTTTATTAAAAGTTTTTGCCAACCCATTTCCGCCGGTGAAGCTTAGCCTCGCCCTACTCGATCCACTCCACGCATATAATATCGACTAATGTCCAATTTAAAAAGTTTTCTCCACCTCCTCCTTCTCCAGAATCCCCATTCGTTTTTCCCCTCCAAAAAATTGTTCTCTCCTTCCCCGTGATAAATGAGTGATTGGAAAAGTTGCCAGGACCAGGACCATAATTACACTGCAGCAGTGGGACCAGTCCTCCTTTCCTTGTGAATGCAATAAGCTGCAGCCGCATCAGCAAAAGACAAAACGTTCCAGGATGTGAACGATCGGGTGGAACGGAATGAATCCATTCTTTTTCCACTCCATTCAATAAATCACCGGAGAAAATCCTACGTTTGCAAAGTACTCACCCAGTAAGTGAGTGAGTGAGGAGGTGGATAGGCTTCACCCTCCACCACCACCACCACCACCGTCATCATCATCATGGAGACGAGCTAGTTCCCCCCTAATGGATGAGTAGGTAGTCACTTCACTTTTTTCCCCAAAAGTTTTCCAGTCCAATGTGAAGAGTCCCTGGAACTCGATATTGTCGTTGCTCCGGTTCACTCGATCCGTGCCTGCCAAAAAGCTTGAGTTCTCCTCCTAATTGCTTCCATAAATTTGGGCATTGAGTGCTCCTCGAGGATTTACATACATTGTGTTTAATTACTTCAATCTGTGAAGCCTCCCCTTTCCCCTCCAAAGTTCCTCCAATCGCTGTTTGGATGTTGGGTGAATGAAAGGTGAGCCATGGAAGTGGAAGTGGAAGAGTTTTTTTTGTCGAGTTGAGTGAGTTGAGTCTTTCCAAATAGACTACATTATCTCCGTACCACTCTCCCAGGCTCAGGCGCTAATGCCCCCCACTTCCCTCAAAAGCTCGAGTAATTTTTCCTCCAGAGTTGGAGCCGGAGCCGGAGTCAGAGTGCTTTTCCTCTCTTCCCGGAAAAAAAGTTTTAAAATCCCGGAGAACAACGAGCAGGTCAATGAACTGAACCAGTGATTCTGGGGTCTGAGACCGCACTCATTCCATTGTGGTGAGATGAAGGCCATAAGTGGAGGGGAATCAAAGTTTACAATGACAGCGGAATATAAAATTTCCCCAATGGGGAGGGGAAACTCTGCAAAGGCAAGTTCATACTTAAGCACTCCCACACAAAAAAAGTTAATTCACTCTGGAGCTCATTCCCTGAATCCGGTAAATGTCAAGGTGAGATGAGATCGTTAACCGGGAGCAGACAAAAAGCAACGCATCCCATTAATTTCGGTCGGGTGAAGTGAACCGTATACATACTCCCTCCCGAAATGGCAATAGTTTTAGTTCCCCGAACAAAATTATGCAATTGAAGTCCTCGGAACAAGAATGAAATTTACTTTTGATGGGATTTCCAGAGCCGGAGAACAATTCCGCCGAGGAAACGGAATCCAACTCCGGATTGGAAGGTATATAGACCTGCATCAATTCTCCATTCCCATTCTCACATTTCCGCTCGGATGTCTTCCGTCGGCTACAAGCAATTAGCTTGGCTTGGATACAAAGCTTTGAGCTGTTCAGTATTTACATTTCACGAAGCAAGAAAGAGCAAATGTCCTTGAATAAAAAACACGAGACATTTCCGTCTCTGGAGCCGGGAATCCCCAATCCTCGGCGTTTTCCCTCCGATCAACATAATTTATCCCCATTCCATCCTCTCGAATCGAATCGAATTTGAATGTCTTCATCGTCATTTTTAATCAGCCTCCCTTTCCAAACCGCTCATTCCCCAACTCCAATGTTTCCAAGATTCCAATTCCAATTATCACTGGAGCACTGCACTGGAAGGAGCATTTCCAGTATTTCCACCTTCCTCGAGCATCTTTTCCACTCTTGGCTTCATCTCCTCCGGAAAACCAAGCCTTTGGGGTAAGTATGGAGAAGGGATGAAATGTAATATTTTTATTACCATTAATTTCACAAGCATACAATATTCCACTCTTCTGGAGGAAATGACATCGTCTTCCTGGCTTGGCTTGGCTTGAGTTCTTCTGGCTCCTCGAAAATTTATTTATTTCGGTGTTTTCCTTCCTTTCCCCACCAATATGCTCCCCATCATCATCGCTCGCTCTCTCTCCCTCCCTTGAATTTTAATGGAGCTGTAAAAAACCTTAAGGCATCGTAAAAAGCTCAGGAGAAGATCATCAACATCATCCTGACTTGACGATTACAACTACAAACTATGTATCACCATCACCGAGTTTTCCTTTTTCCTCCTCATCTCCCCCTTGTGGAACACCTCAGCTCCAGTTCTCCGAGATTTTTTTCATTTCCACGTGCATAAACATCAGAACATGATATAATGAGACGGGTCCTAAAGACCCTAAAAGATGAAGGATGACTCCAGCTCCAGCTCCTTCGGAACTTCTTCCTCCTTTACTTCCTCCACTTTCGAAAAAAATGCCGAAATGAAGACGAAAACTGAGAAAACTCCAAGTCAGGCCAAGTCAAACCAAACTCAAAACTTTTTTTTATGCATTTTTGGGAGTTTGGGAGTTTACGAGTGGTGGTGACCTTCGTTCGTTCGGTTTTGCTCCTGGTGCACCTACCCACCTTTTGTATACATTACACACACGTACGCACCGCTTGACACAATATTTACATTTTCCAGCCTGTCAAAATATTGCATCCCGAGTCGCGTCGACTCGACTCAACTCAGAAGTTGGCTTAAACATCTCTAAAAAATCTGCTGTTTTGTTTATCCTCCGTTCTCCAAATCACTTTTCCCCCTCCCCAAAAAATTGTATCCTCGGCTCGGCTGATGCTTTGGCTTTGACTTTGCTCCTCTTCCTCAGGAGAGATGGGGAAAACTTCTTCCCGAAGATTTTCAACTTTTTTCCCTTTTTTCCCAGACACTCGGGAAATGACTTGGGTTTTCAAGTTGGATTTCGACTTTGACTCTGTCGAGTGTTGAGTAATGCTCAGTGACTGAGTCAGTGCAATCATCTTTCCCCAACTCACTCCATTCCATTCTATTCATTGCACTTCTCCCCATCTCCATCCTCTCGTGTTTATTCGTAATGGGTCATTTTTGATTTCCCATCAGCACGAAAACACAAAAACTCCTCATCGTTATCGTTCTCATCCCCTACTCCTCCTGGAAAATTATTATTCCACTCATCGTCAGTAATAAATGTGGAATTCGGTGTCTGAAAGGTAAGGAAGATTTCCAGACCAGGAGTACCTAAGCAAGTTTACATTGTTTCCACTTCCTTCCATTTCCAGAGCCTTGCCTTGCTCTGTGTCGTGTCGTAAATGTACATTTTCTCCCCTTCCCCTCCCTCCTTCGAGTTTCTAATCATCCTAATTTCGCCTCCTTTGCATAAATATCGTCTTTTTCCGGAATGGATGGATGTAAGTAAACATCGCGGGATTTTTCACCCCCCAATTCCCCATCTCACTCCGTATTTCTCAGAGATTTTTTCCGGGGCATTATCATCACGATCAAGTCAAGATTGAGAATAGTACTCAGGTACAATGACAGGACTGCACTATTTATTACTGGTGGAGTGGAGTGAAGATGGGGAACAAGAAGTTATTCAGGATCTCCAGGAGTGCATTAAGTAGCGCAGCCAAAACCTCGATCCTTCCAGCTTTTAATGCTGCTCACCCATTTTCAACTCCAACTCCAACTTTCAGTATTTTTCCCCAACATGAGAATCCCAACAACTTCTTCCCTTTTCCATTTTCCCCGGAGCTGTGAGCCAGCCATCTCCTTTTCCACCTTTTTCCCATCATGCTCCAGTGGAATGGATGGTTATTAGTCAATAATGATCACCCGACCTTATCTACTTCCCACCGGCGATTTTACGGAGGATGGAGGGATTGGATCAGCCTTCAAGCTCTCATCCTCATTTTCATGGCGCATCATCCCCAACACCACCACGACCATTTCTATCTTCCAGTGCATTTCTACTGTCTGGATTGGGATGCACACCGACACCACCGACATCAAACTTTACTTTTATTTTTCAAGGTAACAACTTCAAACTTCCACCTCAGTCTCCATCTCCACTCGATTTACTTCATTTCTGCAGTTCGAAGTTTGGAGTGAGTGAGTTGGATGAAATGTAAACACTTCCCGACATTCCAGATTCCAGACTTCTGACTTCCCCCCAGTTCCTAAATATCATGTTCACGATGATGATCATGATGATGATGTCTTCCTTAATGAATGCACTAGGTAAGTAGAAGTGGGATTCTAGGGATGATGGCTCGATCCCTCCCGCCCGAGGTAGACAGGCTGGCGGCCAATTCCAGAAATTACATATACATATTCATTCCACCTTCTCAACTCATCTAAACTCAGACTCCACTCAACCTTGGTTTGGAGCTGGATGGATATAAGACATTAAGCGAGGGAGCTTCAGGAACATTAAGACTTTTTTCGGAGGAAGATCCATGAAAAACTTCCTCGATAAAAAATGATGAGGACGAGGATGCTGATCACCGCCCGAGACAGTTGACGAGCCAGCTCATTCCATTCATTTGCATTCCAAGTTTCGAGCTCGAGACATATGCATAGCATCTATCTAAATACTTAGGCTCCGGGCAAGAAATTGCAGTTTCACTTTTCATTCTTCCTCACTCCTTCCCCCGGGCGGCTTTTGCTCCCTTTCCTGTCTCTTTCTGTCTCCCTAATTTTCTTAGGTTCTCCAGAACTTAAGGATTCATTTCCATTTCCACTGTAGTAATGTTCATTCATTTGCTGGCATTATTGCATAAGTACTTGCTAGTGCTACCTCGTAAATAATTTCTGGAGATAGGGCAGACATCCTGGTTTCCAGGTACAGTTTTCCCCGGCTCTCTCGACATTCCCAAAAAGACAAAAAGGAAGTGGAGTCGGGATGGAAATGGAAGAACGGACTCCCCATCATCATTTCATTGTCTTCTGCGTAGCATTGCAAGATAGCCCTTTTGGGTTTCTTAACCTTTTGAGGCTGAAACACGCAACTGTCACGTGCTCGAAATCTCAACCATTGGATACGAAAAACATGTAACGCGCGTTCGTCAATACGTATCCATTCGATACGAATAACGCGCGTGTCATGTGCTGCAATACGAAACCATTCGCTACGAAAAACACATACGTCGCGTGCTCGGAATCCTTGCTGTTCATGGCGACGAACATGACAGTTGTGTTTTGAAATTCGACGCCGCAAATCGAACAGAATACAAAGTTCGAAATACGATGCATATTCCAGTCCCTCGTAATCGTGAAATAAGTTAATTAAAAGCTAGATTTTGGTTGTAAATATATTAATTTACTCCTTCTGTTATCATAAATAAAGCATCAATGAATCCAAGTACATTTCCAAAAGAAGTTTAGTTTGGTTTTTTAGAGGATTGATTCTAGGATGGGAAAAATTAATGAGCAGTTATAGAATCGGATGCTTGCATCGGTATCTGGCCTGTATTTACAAAGCTAGATAAATATATCGGATTATCTTGTTTCGAGCTCATTAAAATTTTCCAGTACTCACATTGCAATGTACTGACTTGAAAAAATTATGATTCAGAGTTAAATGCTTCTTGCATCATGATTGTGTTTGGAAATATGTAAGCGGCGCTCAATTTATTCATTGAAACTCGAAGATTAGAATTGAAATTGTAGATTCAATACGGTTACACATCAGGAGTCGATATCAATGATTTAATATTGTTATATATATTCTGTTTGGGCACTATTTGATATTAATTTGGATACATGTAGGGTGTGATCGATTTTTCCGAAATTAATTCCGCCCACAAGGATTTTCATTCTAAAATGCAGCTCCGATGTCAATGATTACCCCTCTAAAATAATGGCATCGCAACTATGGAGTTCTTAAAAAAGATTGTTTTCGTATTCAATGGTTGGATATTCTGAGATTATTGTCGTAATGATTAGGTTAACCCTAGAATGAGAATCCTTTCCTTCGCATATATTTTCCCCCTTGATTTAGTTTACTCGAAATGGAGGACAACTAAACTGAGCCCTAGGTCTCCCCTTCCAGTTCTTCCAAAGTTCCTTAGCTCCGTCATCAGTGCACTGGGATAGACGAAGGGAAATTAATGGTCTCAGTGAAAGTTTCCCATGACCAGCTCCATACAGCTACACACTTAAGTAGAGCTGGAGCAGCCAAGAAAAGTTTTTCTGGAGGAAGTCATATTACTCCGCCATTACATCTATTCCAGCCAAGCTATGAAGCGAAGCCATGCCAGGTCGTCGTCGTTGTTCCTGTTCGTGTTAGCTTGCCAACGCCAACCCGAAAACTTTTTTTTCTCGGAAGCTTTCCCTGTGCTTCTGGATCAGGAGGAGAGACGTGCAGTGATGTTGAAAACTACCTAGTACTTTCTCCCCAGCCTGCATTCTCTAAAAACAAAAGCTCTGCTCCGAAGTTTCTCCAGCGTTGAGCTGAGGAGTGGAGTGGAGTGGGGTGGAAATATGAAGTTTTCCCTCCTCATTTTTTCCCTCGGAGGAAATGGAAGGTACTTACTTAGGTTGAAAGGTAAGTAGGATCGAGGCAAAGACTTTTATGATGACTTTGACTAAGCCAAGCCAAGCGATGCCATGCCATGGCAAGCCAAGCCA
>JAHZNH010001525.1:0-11291 GCA_027744355.1 Tyrannoseira gladiata
TCTCGATTATCGTTTTGGACAGGTGATTAACACAGAACCGAGCACAAATGTTCACCAACGGAGGTGGGTACTCATCCGAATTTAGCAGGTCCTCCTCATTATAGTGGGTGTAGAGATGGTCGTGGAACCCCATTTTCTTCTACCCTCAGGGGCAATTTTTTTAATACTCTCGATTGACCTCAACTACAATAAGTGTCAGTCAAAGTAGTACTAGTACTAACAAGTGAAGGGGCTTACGTAGCCAGAGGCCACATTCAGCTAGCACTACTGTTACCATTTGCTTGATTATGGAATAATATAATATTTATCATTGCAGATTTACTATATGACAAATAAAATTGATATAAATCGATAGCACACGCAACAAACTGCTGTTACTTAATTACAACACTTCCTCAAGGAAATAAAGATCAGGCGAGATATGATACAAGATTTATACACACTTCACAATTTAATTTAATACCTACTAACAAGACGTAAGCTACATTTTATTGACTTGAATAATTTATCATAGTGAGTGCTGATATCTGATTCTGTGAAATTCGACTATTGTTGCAATAATAATGATTCTGATGTTTGGATTTGGATTGGGTTGGAATGTCCACCATTTATTTATTTATTTGCATCCCTCGCAGCTGTAACTGACTGAGGAGGAAGAGAACAATACACCAAGAAATACTCACTCAGGTAAGTGCGCAGGGATTTAGCCTACAACTGACTTAGGGGTTGTCCACATCAAACGTCACGCAAATTTCGGGAGTTTTCAGACCCCCATCTCCTTTGTCACGCTGTTATAAATTACAGGATACGGTATACGAAGCATGAAGTGTCATTCAAAGTCCCACCCACCCTTTTGTCAAACGTTTGATATGGACAGCCCCTTATACTCTTCTGGCCATAGTAAAATGTATAGAACAAGAGGAACTTGCTAACTTGGTTTGCTACACTCCAAATCCAACTGCGAGTAGAAGTAAAGGAGTAAGTTTAATGGTATATAGGATGATGTAGGCTTAGGCATGATGATACGATGACGAGGATGGAGGATGATGATGATCTAATGTGTAGCCCACACAATAAAGTCACAAGCTGCAGATAAATAAATGCAGACGGAGTGAATGACAAGAGAGCTTGGCTCTTTCCTCCGGGTGACCTCCTACCTCCTCAAAAGTCCTTCGAACACCGTTTATCATTGTCATTGTTAGGTCCCAAAGTGAGCGAGATTTCACTAATAGAGGTAGTTAGTTACATCATGCAGGAGGAAGATTTGCCAATTCAATGTCAAGAGTATATTACAGGAGAAGAAAGGAATAGGAAGGTGTCATCGCAAACATTTGGGTAGGTTGACTAACTAGACATGAAAAAATAATTGGGCTTTAATAATGGTTTGGGAGGGGCAACATGAGAATCTCAAGTTGATCAATAGTTTTTTTTGGAGATAATGAATAATGCACATTTATCGCATGAAATGTTGATGATTATGCATGGAAAACTATGAAAAAAAACACGGATGCCAGCAGGGATTCAGGATTCATATAATTTTAGTGCTAAATATCCCGGAATCATAGCAAACGAAATAGTGAAAAAAAATGCAATGCTGCACTATGGATGGATTTCCAGCTGGTCGTATTATTATTGTAGCCTCGAAGCACGTCATCATCTGGGCAAATAGCTCCGGCGAGTATTAGGTTGAGTCCGTGTCCGACTGTCCGACTGCGGCTGATCATGAACGAGTGCATTTTGTTTTCATAGATATTGAATCACAAACGACACGTTGAAATGTAAATAGTCGGTAATACACCAGCAATTAATTTGAAGGTCGTGTAGATTTAGTAAACCCGTGGTTATTATGATGTGTTAGGTTGATTGCGCTGGGCTTTCTTCGGGTGACGAGTAATCAACGCCAAACTAACTATGGATTAAAATTTTTGGTAATAATGTGAAATCATTAGACAGTCATGGCTTATAATAATGTGATATTGAAAACTTAATTGTTAATTTCTCATGATTTTTTTTGTTGTTTTACAGAGTTGTGGTTGTTAACATTCCAGCGTTGAATCTCATTGGGCCGGTAGTGTTCCATATATTTTTTGTTGGGTATCCCGGCCAAGCCCATTTCTCTGAAACATGAAGGAAGTTGGTGGAGATGTCCCGGAGGTCAATGAAAACGAGCTCAATGTGGAAGTTGGGGAAGAGGCGAAGGGAAAGGGACCTAAAAGAACAAGGACCCCTGCGCATGGATGGAAGGTTAAGATGAGCCACAAGTTCCCGGAAACGTGGACCCAGAACATCATTAAAGTGAGGCTGAAGCAAATTCCTGATCTCTTGACGCTGGCGATTAGGTACCTGATCTGGTGGATCAAAACGTATCTAATCGATGGAATCAAACCTTTTATCGATATGAGAACTCTGGATGGAAAGCAGATTTATGGTGAGGAATGAGGAAGGAGCAAGTCATTTTTCCAGCGACGTTCTCATTTTGTTCCTCAATTGCAATGACTGGTCAAATATATTTATCTGTTCCTTGTTTCATTAGGTGTCCCAATTGGAGGATTAGGGTCCGGGAGTATAGGGAGGGGCTTTAAAGGAGAATTTTGTCGCTTTCAGATGACTCCAGGATTGTATTCTTATGATGTTGTCCATGCAGATCAGTTTATTCTAACGGTGTTGGATGAACACGACAAAAACTTGTATCAGAAAGTCCTGAATGGAGCAGGTTGTCCGAAAGGAGTTCTGTCCTCGTGGGACTGGTCGTACCGACCGGAGGATGGAAGCTATCATGGTCTGTTCCCAAGAGCCTGGTATACTTACCAGATTCCAGAGCTTGATCTGAAACTAATCTGCAAGCAAATTTCGCCGGTGATACCGCACAACTATTCTGTAAGTAACTGGTTCAGACGTCCTCAAGAATTTCATACTCGTTCTGCCGTCGATATATTAAGTTGTGCTTGCTTTTCCTTCAGGACTCCTGCCTCCCGGTGGCAATGTTTCTTTGGGAAGTTGAGAATAACAGCAAAGAAAATCTGAAAATTTCAATTACATTCACGTTCAAAAATGGAGTTGGATCGAAGGAAGACCGGAAGGCAAAGTGTGTGAGCCATACGTTCGTCACGTCTGCCAGAGGAGTCATGACCAAAGGAGTGGCTCTTGAGCACAGTATCAAAGGCAATGCCACAACGTACGCTGTGGGCTGCATGGAAATGGTAATGAATTAAAATATTTTTTTCACTTGATCTGTTTCATATTTGTAGTTTTAATATTTGATTTTTACTTGCTTTTTCATCAGGAAAACCAATATGTTACGTGTGCGAATCAATTCAACCTCAAGACTGGAAAGGATATATGGGATCAATTGAAGAAAACTGGCCACCTTAATTCGGGCGAACAGTCTCACGAAGTTAGCAAGGGAGAACTTGGGGTGGCTGTTTGCTGTCAATCTCCAATTAGTCATGAATCTCAAACGACCATGGCCTTTTGTTTGGCCTGGGATCAACCCAAGGTAAAGTTTCCAGGGAAGAGTGCTACTTTTAATCGGTAAGTTTTTAGATTTTTTCTGTTTTTTAATTATTCCAATGATGACGGACAACCTCACTACTAGAATTTTTTGTTGACGCCCTAGGCGCTATGCTGGAATTGTGGAGAGAACGTGCTTAAAGGACGAACGTTTATCTGTTGCTGCCGTACGAAATTTGATAAACCGTTCCTTTTCGAAATACCAAGAATGGGATGAAAAATGGCAGCAGCCAGTTCTTTCGGACGAGTAATTTCTTTGATTTGACTTGAATGTACTCACCAATGCGTTTTTGTGCTTATGGAAAAAGCTTATATTATGATGATATTGTTTCTCTAGAAAATTGCCGGAATGGTTCAAAAGTGCAATTTTCAACGAATTATATTTCATTGCTGACGGAGGAACCTTGTGGTTTGACTATGACACATCCACATTGCCCAAAGTTGTAACGAAAGGTGAAGACATCCGAAGTGAAGTTGGGAGATTTGCCTACCTGGAAGCGCACGAATATCGAATGTTCAACACATACGATGTTCACTTCTACTCATCTTTTGCATTAACGATGCTATGGCCGAAATTACAACTGAGTTTGAATTATGACTTTGCCGACACCATTTACTTTGAGGACACTGCGCCAAGAACCTGTCTCTTTGATGGAGCTAGATGTACCAGAAAAGTTAAGGACTCGGTACCTCATGATGTTGGTGATCCGTGCGAGGTTAGCTCTTCACTTGTTAGACGTTTAAGTATGGTGGTAGTGGTACTGGTACTGATGCAAAATGTTAAACAATTCAGATTCAGTTAACTTTTTAATGCTATTTTATAGGAGCCGTTTGTCAAGATTAACTCATACTTGATGCATGACGTTTCATGCTGGAAAGATCTGAATTTAAAGTTTGTGCTTGAAGTGTTTCGCGATTATAAATTCACACGAGATGTTGACTACTTGAATAACATGATTCAAGTGTGTAATCTAGTCATGAAGAAATCCATGGAGTGGGACGTTGATGGGGACGGAGTGATTGAAAATTCTGGAACTGCTGATCAAACCTATGATACTTGGATTATGGAAGGAACCAGGTAAAAAGTTCACCATTTAAATTTCGAGTCAAAGGTACCAAAATGTCAAAAGTACTTTTAATTTTTATTAACTCCGAAATTGTTTTCACCCCTTAGCGCATACTGCGGCAGTTTGTGGTTAGCTGCTTTGGTGGCCATGATTGAAATGCTAAAGTGCTGTCAGGATTACGATAAAAGAAAGGAAGACCTAGATCTTTACGAAAGCACGCTGCTAAAAGGCAAGAAGTCCTTCCATGACAAACTATGGACCGGTGAATACTACCGGTTTGACTGTTCGGGAAGATATCACGAAAACTCCATCATGGCTGACCAGCTCTGTGGACATTGGTATCTCGCCATGTGTGGGATAGATGATAATGATGTTTTTCCAAAGGAAAACGTTCGAAAAGCTCTAACATCAATCTTCAAGAACAATGTGAAAGGCTTTCTGAACGGACAAATGGGGGCTATCAATGGAATGATGCCCAATGGAGAGCTGGACACTTACGCCGCACAGGGTGAAGAGACATGGACTGGTGTTACATACGCGGTGGCAGCGACTTTGATCAACGAGGTATTTATTTAATACATCTAATAAAATATTCTGAAGTTTTTTTCTTCACTTCTCAAGTTTTATCCACAATTTTGCTGTTTCAGCATCCAGGCTCACATTCCACCACCAACAACTGAGCAACTTAATACATCTTCAGCAATGTACTTCTTGCCGATATTCTTTAATATTTTAATGATCGTGTTTTCCTAATAATATATATTTTACACAAATAAACCTGTTCGTTAAAAAGTCAAATACGAAGCTATGACCAAATGTCGTTGAAACAGGGTCGAATGTGGTATCACGAGACGAGGTTTTATGTCAAAACTATCCCTCCAGCCATTCCCTGTTATGACTGAAATGCATAAGGTTCTTTCTCTAGTTTTGTCCCCTCAAGCGGTCGACTCTTTAACGTATGATAATCCGCTTATTTGGAAGCCAGGAATCTGGATAGTAATCCGTAGGTTGTGGCTTCTGGATCACCTTCACTGAAAAAAAGGCCCACTGTTGGTAAATTTTCCTGGCCACCGAAATTTTCGTTGGGGGAAATCATTTTGCCAGCCCTTCTTTCTCTGCGCGTAACATTTTGAAATTCGGTTATGTTAATCACAAAAGTTAAACATACCATATAAAAAGATCTGGAGATTTTGGCCATACAGCTGAAAGTTGATGGATCTAAATAAGAATCGCAAAAAATGATTGGATCTCCACTATCCCTGTATTTTTTGAACGTGGTTCATTTATTTAGATTTATTCATATTCATACGTATTCCAAGTCTTGGACGCCATGCCAGGATTTCAGGGATGCCATTGAAACTTTAGCCTCCACGACATTGTCGCTTCCAGCTTGAGGATGTTGTATACTTTTCAAATATGGTGTGTTTCAGTGCTTTCAAGAATATGGAATGAAAATGGTTGAAAGGAAATGATGCAATGGTAGACAATTATTTTTCGGCATTATGTGGCTGCTTTTATTAGCGTATTTTTAGTAAGTAATTTTTTATAACTCGTACTATTATATATAATTAACGTATGTATAATTTCTACTTTAGGGGAACCTCATTGCACTTCCATCTGAGGTCAGCTATTGGACAGGACAGGGAATTCATTTGAAACCTAAATGCAATCGCTGATATTTGTATTCTTGATATGGTACTTAATAGATAAGATTTTAGTGTTTGACTTAGAAAGAATGTGTAGCTCGTATGGAACTAGAAGAGTCTAGACCAGATAAAAATCCGGGTATATGAAACTGATCCACTGAATTATAATTACATCGGTTCTATTGACTTACTTAGCGCTATATTATTAGGACAATGATGTAATTCCGTATTTTGTAAACACCCCTACACTCTTCAAATATGAGAAGTCTCTCACCAATATATCGTGTGTGCTCTCTAACAAACCTTCGTAGCCTTCCGAGAATCGGCTCAATTTTGATGTGTCAAGGATATTGGAACTTTCCTCCAAATACCTTCGCACTGTCGTCCCAGGATTTTGAAAACTTTGAATAACTACGGATTCCTGCTCTTCGTAAAGTTTTAGGAAAGAAGCTATCAATGAATCTTCGCCTTCTGCTCGGAGTTTTTTCATGTATTCTTCGTAAGAAACTACGTCAATATTAGTGCCTACTGATTTGGCCGCCTCCACAATTACCTGTTCAGCCGTCATCACCGACGGTATTACGTTGTAGACATCCACAGGAGCTTTAGGATTGAAGAAAATATTCAAACTTATTTCCGCACACCGGTCGACGGGCATCACCAAAATTGGAATAGGTAGATCATGGATTACTCCAACTTTCATGCATGTCAACCACCGCATCAATACATGATTATGTTCATAGTTCATTCTTCCCGACTGGCTATCACCAGCAACTAACGGGAATCGGAAAGCTTTGCAAGGAACGCCTCGAAGCACAGCCTGATGAACAATGTGCTCGGAAATGTGTTTAGAGAGCAAGTACCCTACTTTACCAACATCTTCAAGTGTGTCAAAAGCTGAAACATCTTGCCATCCATCCGTCACTTGCTCAGTTGTTCCCATTCCCACAAACGTTGCCAGTGTTGATGAATAAAAAAAATGTTTAAGGGTTGCAGTGGCTGCAAACTCAAGAAGCCGAACCGTTCCAAGCACATTCACTGTTCGAATGTGAGACTTTCTTGTTTCTGGAGCTTTCCAGTACTTTGCATTATGGTCTGCTTTTACAGCGTTGTGAATAACTGCGTCCACACCTTTACACAAGCTGCTGTAAGCATCATCATCCAATCCAAAATTATGCGTTGTTATGTCCCCCTCAACAACTTCAACCTTATCTAACATTGTGGCCTCCGTCATGTTCAGTTGTTCCAGTCTTGTCTTCAGCTTCTCTTCTCCACACAATTTCCTACTTGCTCTGACCAGGCAGTAAACCTTCTTGACCTGCGGCCTTCGAACCAAGTTTCGTAACAGGTATGGTCCGAGATTGCCAGTAACACCAGTTAAAAGTACAGTTTCAACGTCATGGATGGCTTTAGATTCCAAATTAGTGATGCTTAAGCTGTCGGGAAGTAACCGCGAGTCCTCTTGGACAAGTTGTTGTAGCTCTTCATCGCTCAGAATGATGTCATCCGACTCATACTCACCCTCCAAAATATCAACAAGTCTACTGGCGAGCCGATCAACGTTGTTGCAGTGCTTCAACTGACCAGTGTTCAGTTTCATTCTGGCGCCCAAGACGTTCTGCATTCCATTTTTTATTTCTAGCATCATCAAGCTATCGATTCCAAGTGCTTCAAATTCCGTTTCATCATTTATTGCTTCATCAGAATCCATTTTCAGAATGTTGCGAACAACTCTCTTGATAAAATTCTTGAAACAATTAACTTTTCCTTCGCGGTCTGTAGCAGAGTCCACTTCGTTCCAAAATTCATCGCTATTAATTACCAAGACGGTTTTGTTTTCCCCCAGAAGTCGACAGTCGTCCACGTAATACTTTACCTGTGGAAATAGCTTGAACAATAGAGGAAAGGATTCGATATTATTTACGGCAATATGACTGGTTTGAGTCTTCAAAAATGTCTCCAGTGCCAATAGGCCTTGAGCAGTAGATAAAGGATGAACCCCTGGAAAATCCATTTCTGCAGCCACGCCCACTTCTCCCCAGTTTCCCCAATTCACACATGTTGCTGGCAACCCATTGTATCTTCTGTACGATGCTAAGCAATCTTCAAACGCATTACTCGCACTGTGGTTTGTTTGTCCCGGAGATCCAAATAATGCTGCAATGGACGAAAATAGTACAAAGTGCTCTAACAAATAATCACGAGTCAAATCATGCAAGTTCCAGGAACCGTAAACTTTTGGATTGTAGGTTTGCAAAAATTCATCCCATGTTTGATTCTCTAAAAGTGCATTCTGCAAAACACCAGCAGCGTGCATTACTCCTCTAACTTGGGGAAACCCCAACTCAGGATTTCTTATATCATCAAAAAATTGTTTTAAGCATGAGTAATTTCCGACGTCGACTGCGAAGGCTTGTACATGTTTTCCTGAATTATTCCAACTCTTAATTTCTGTAGCAATTCCTGGCTGTGGAGAACTTCTACTTAGAATTGCGATGAACTTTGCTCCACTCCTCAGCATCCACTTAACAATTTCATACCCAATTCCACCCAACCCACCAGTAACAACATACGTACTTTCTTCATTAAACAGAGGTGTTGTTGCAATCATCCGTGATTGTTCGATCTTGACATCCGGCATAACGCATACGATCTTTCCAATGTGCTTTGCCTTTTGCAAGTAATTAAGGGCTCCTCGAATGTTAAGGGCGTCAAATTTTTCGTACGGCGTGGGTCTTACAAAACCATCGTTAATAAAACTGCTAAGTTGCCCCATTAGGACCTCAAATTCATCACTTTCTAAGGTCGGTCCTAAATCAACAAGCTTGTACATTACGTCTGCACGAAGCTTTGCAACCTCCTCCTTGGTCCAAACATTTAATTTACTCATCTCAATAAATCTTCCATTCCTTACCAGCACTTCCAATGAAGCTTCTTTAAAACCTGGGCCAGTGATTGAATTTAAAACTATGTCAACTCCACGACCATCAGTAGCTTCTAAAACGCCAGTTTTGTATTCAGTTGTTCTTGAATTAAACACATGCTTCACACCAAGGTTTTTTAAGAAGTTTCTTTTCTTTGGAGATCCTGCAGTTGCTATGACTTCAGCACCAATGTGTTTGCAGAGCTGAATTGCAACAAGTCCAACTCCTCCAGACGCCGTGTGTATGAGGACAGTCTCTCCCCGTTTCATTTTTGCAATATTGATGAGACAATACACCGCTGTGCAAAATACCACCGGAAGTGTCACCCCCTCAGCAAACGTAATGTAATTTGGTAGTTTTATAATTTCATTTTGCGCTGCCTTGATGTGACTCGGAAGACTAATATTATCTTTAAACTTGTTCATACCAATTACTCTGTCTCCAATTTTGAATTTTGTCACTCCGTCACCGATTTTTGTGATTATTCCAGAGTAATCTATGCCGACGGTATTAAAGTTTTCGAAATAGGAAATAGGCTTAAGGACAGTAAAAACATCCCTGAAGTTTAGTGCCATGGCTTTAACACGTACCTCAATGTCATTTTCTTTTATTTGATAAGGGTTTAAGTATCCAAATTCTAGATCCGAGATCAGCCTCGTCGTTGGAAGAATAAGCTGAAAACGGTCACATCCACTGGGTAGGGGTAATGGCTCGTTGTTTGAGATTTTAGCTACTGCAAGCTTTTGAGAAAGAGATTGGCCATCGCGAAATGCTACACCCTGAAATGTGTGATCCACCCATAAATTGGCAAACAGCTCATCAATTTGTTCCACAGATTTTTTATTCGGATCCAAATCGAAGTAATTGGTGTTGTTGTTCAAGTTCTCGTTCGCAAGGGACTTGCAGAATCCAATCAGAGTTCCTGGAGAAGGATCTACGCTTTCAGTACAATCCATGACGCACGTTCCTCTCAAAACTGCAAATACTTTTGGTGAGGTCTTGAGTTCCGAAACAAGTTTGTTCAACGTGACGAATGGGAGGGAAACTTCTTTTTGATCTCTTGTATTTGAAAGCAGTGGCCAAAGATAGAGTATCCCTTCAACGGTTAGTCCTCTTTCCTGAGCCTTCCCGCTAATTTTCCTGAAACACGCTTGTATTTCCTCTTCTGTGAAACTTGATATTTGTGACTTCGATACCACAAAATATTTTCTATTTACATTGTGCAACTTTTCCGAGAGTTTCTTTGTTATATCATCATTTGATTCGCCAAAAATTAACCACGAGTGCTTTGGAGGACTAAGGTTCAACAAAAATGTGTTTTCTGTTGGAGAGGCTTGAGCGGATATTAATCCATGAATGCTACTGTACTGCGTAACACATTCGAAATTGTTAAATCCAGACGATAGCAATGCCTCTTTCCACATTTCTGGTGTCAGCGTAGTGTGATGTTTTCGGAAATCCCGGTCCGTGAAATGCCAGTACCCATCAAGAAGACCGAATACAAAGGTGATCCTCTCATCTGGATACACTGTGTCTATAATTTCAATCAAACCTCCCGGCTTAAGAAGGGATCGTAATTTCTTTAGCGTTTGTTTTATATCTTTTGCAATGTGCAGGACTTCACAGGCCACGATCATATCAAAGTACCCTGGACACAGTCCTTGTTCAAGTGGATCCTTCTCCATGTCGTATTTTTTAAAAACGATGGAGTTCATGTGCTTCTGCAATTGTTTTTCGGCAGAACTGAAGAATGCGGCAGTAATGTCCGTATAGTAGAACTCGTAGTCCCCCTGCCAATCTATTATTTTCGAGATGATGTCATCCAAAAAGGGTTTTGACACTACTCCGGTACCTGCTCCCACCTGTAGTTACCAAGAAAGTGTTTTGTATAAGTTTCATCCCAATAATAAATACTTGTTTGCTTACTGTAACACTTACCTCTAGTATGCGGTACACAGGGCGAAGTTTGTTAGTTCTACTCTGCCGTTGATAGGAAATTACAGACCTTTCTGTGTGTTTTTTGTATTTTGATTCCATAAATTCCACATAGCGTACATGTTCCGAACACTCGTAATAAAATTTTTCTGCGCTCGGGCTTTGAGGATCTTCTGGAAAAAGAACTGTTAGTGGATCCACCTTGCCGG